>QANZ01017961.1:0-18380 GCA_003254925.1 Chamaecrista fasciculata
ATATGTTCCAAACATATCTGTAAGATGATTGGCCCTAGGGCACAACCTCCATCATAGGCATCATATTTTATCATAAAAGGACATAAAGGATTGCAATTGAATCCCAAATGAATATAAAATGCCCTAAAATGTCACTAAAATATATGATGAAATATGGTCAGATCAAACTCCCCCACACTTTAATCTTTGCACTCCTGGGCAAAGCTGTCAAGAAAGAGTAGAAAACAAGGATGCCAAAGAATTAAGAGAGTATCAATCCTACTCAACACATGGCGGAAGAAAACAAAAGCAACTTAGATCATGAGACAATTAATCAACTGAGCATGTCAAGCAACTTAAGAATCTCCAAGAGACCAATCCAAAAAGTGTATCACTCACTCACATAGCAGGGAGAATTTTACTCTCAAATCCTTGAAACGAGCCTCTACCATAGGCTTGAAATAACTCTACAATCTCCACTATAAATGCAATGATTTAAAAACTCAAGAGGACTTAAAAGGGTTGTATTGTTGGAAAAAGTTAAAAACAAATGGAGAAATTTGAAAAGAGAGAGAAAATGGAAGAGAGGAAAGATGGTGGCAAATGAGCACAAAAGAAAAGTTAAGCTGCATCACTAGTCAATGAATTCTCAATTTAGCATCTAAAACCTACCACTCTTTACAAACTCCAATCCTCAACCAACCAAAAATTGCACAAGCTTTTTCTCTCTTTTTTTTTTCGAGTCTTTGACTTTAATTTGGCGCCATAAACTTGCCTTAACTTCTTAACATGATTCCATTTTCAACTTGAAGCTTTAAAAGGCACAACTTCTTTTTCTTTTTCTTTTTTTTTCTCCCTTCATTGTCATGATATATTTTTTTTTACTTGGCAATTCAAACTCATGAGGAGAGAAGCAAAAAGAAGAGTGTTAGGCAAACAAAATGTTAATTTAAACTTCAAAAACTAATAACAGCAAGCTTAGATAATAAGGCTCAAAGAGGGTGACAAATGGTGATGATGCTTGGCTTGTGTATGGGTCGAAAGTTGGAAGAAAAATGCCTCTATCATAGTTCAAAAACCAATGCACATGAAACTTTGATAAAGAGTGAAATCAAGTTCTATAGAAAACTCATCACAAAGACTAAAATGACACTCATATGAAATGAACAATTAGGCTCAAAATCTTCCAACAAGGTTAATAAGGTTCCACTCAATTGATTTTTGGATGAATTCAAAGGAAACAAAAGCATGACCACAATTAACCAAATGCTCAGAAATCTGAAGCAAGAGTTAACTACTTTCACATGTGAATAAAATAAAACCAATTAACTCAAAAGCATAATCGAAATCTTCCCAAGCTTGAAAAATTCACCAAAGAGTTAAAAAACTAAAATGTGCGTTCATATGATATCTAAAATCTGATGCTGGAAATCCATGGAAAACTGAATGCCAAAACTAGAGACGAATGTCAGAAAACTCCTTCAAAAGCATTTAAACACAGTTATAACAGGCAAACAGTGTTCCAATATCAAGATAAACTGTCAAAACATAAATCCAGCTCAAGAGAACACAATCGTCAACATGAAAATATGTGATCAACTTACATAGCCTGCTGAAAAAAATGTTCAAAAGACCAAAGAGATGCTTGAAAGTTTGAAAAAATCTCAAAAGTATCATAGTTAGGGAAATAACAGCTAAAAACTAGTGTGAACCACAGTAAACTCACACTCCCCCACACTTTTGTTTAATTTGAAACCTGTTCCTGCATATCCTCATTCCTCATTGCTGTAACTTGTCGCTGAAGCCCACTTGTGGCAACAAGAAAATGTTGCCATTAAAAGTTATCTTTTAGTGCGACTATAATTACCACAGAAAAGTATAGTAGTCATTTTGTGGCCTCTTTAGTAATGACATTAAATTTTGCCACAGAAAAAGATATTGGTGGCAACAATTGTCGCCACAGAGCATCTTTCATTCTCTCTGCATGTGAAACATTTGTTGTTATCGTTTGTATAATTGGTCGCAACTATTCAGCTTGTCACCAGTACTTTTACTTGTGGCGACTGGCGACATTTCATAGTTATAAAGGATGTAACATTTGTTGCTCAAGTATGCATGGGTAGGGAACCAACTCTGACTCTGTTTTTTCTTCTGTGCCTTTCTACGACACCATCAGATTCGTTTTAAATATATTTAATACAGTAAGCTTTATGTTTTCTATTGATACTAAAAGTATAAGGAACAAGGTATGGGTCCAAAAATAAAATGTATTTTATTATTCATGCCCTTCAAACACGCGAAGTAAGTATGAAAGTACTCACAGAAATTCCACAATTTTTCTCTTCTAGAATGAAAAACAGTTAATTTGGACATGTAAATTATTGTAGTGAGGACAAATTTAAAGTAGCTCAAACGCAGACCACCATTCAAGTAAGGTTTTACTAAATTAGATTGTCCTATAGTTAATCTAATCTAATCTGATCAGTGGAGGATTTAGGGAAGTCCAGTGGGTGCAAGGAAACCAAATTCTCTTCAATTTTATCATATTATTATTATTTCTTTTTTTTTAACAAAATTGTCATATCATTATTTAATATTTTTATTTAATACAAAAAATAAAGAATTCAAAGGAAAAAACTCAAAAGGTGGAAAATTGGACTAGTTTCAAAGAACTCCCTTCCAAAGTTTTGTTTTGGTCTTAAAATTTTTTTTTTCCTTTTAGTTTTTAATGTTTCCTAAAAATTTCATAATTGATCATTAACTATTGAATATGGTCATATCTCTTTTGTTTGTCAATGACTCCAACTAGGTAAAGTAAAAACTCACCAAATATAACACATAGCTCTAATTTCATTGCGTTCGAATTTAAAACGAGAGAGATATGATCATATTCAATACTAACAATAATAAAACTTTTAAGAAATATTAAGGGTCCTTCTATCATGTGTCTAAGTGATAAGAAGCATAAAATATACTTTGAGTTTTTTTTATTAAACTAATTATTTTTTATTATATATATATAAATCTAAAGTAAACTTATAAATTATAAGAGGGTAATATAGTCTTTTAAAAAAATTATGATCAATTAATGCAAATGATTTGGGTTCATCTACTTCTGCTATTTTCAAAACATATTAAATGCCCCTAAACATGTGCCCTAGGGGCATATTTTACATATTTCCAAATATTAAAGACCAAAACGGAAAAAAAAATATTAAGGACCAAAACAAAACTTTGCAAGTTTCTTAGGAATACAATTTAGAACATATGCAAATAAATTATTAGTATAGCATTTCTTGAAAAAGTTAATTATTACCAAATAAACTCTATATAACTTTGAGTAAAATAACTTTTCGGTCCCTGATTTATGCACTCGCTGACAGATAGGTCCCTGAATTTTACCCATTGTACTAGCCGGTCCCCGAATTTTGCAAACGCTGCACTAATTGGTCCCTCCGTCATATTGGCGTTACAAAAATGCTAACGTGGCCATAACGGACGCTGATGTGTCCCATTATGCGCTGACGCGTCCCGTTATCGCCACGTCAGCACCGTTATATTCCAAAAAAAAAAAAAAAGCTGTCACGTCATAAAATAGTGACACATAAGCATTTTCTCATTGCACTTATAGGTCCTTGACCCATTTTTATTCCATTATTCTTAATTCCCCCTCTTTTTTATCATATTCATTCGTTTTAGTCCCAAATCCTCAAAATAAAATTGTAAAGTGTCCCAAAACTCTTTCAAACATTCCAATTTAGTCCTTAAAAATATTAAGATGCAAATTTAAGCATTTTTTTTTCTAAGATGCAAATTTCACAAAACAAGGTGGACCAAAATTGCAATATGCACGAAAAAGACTTCATCTTCTTCCTCTTGCGGGTTGTACGACCCGAGCTCAACCCGCCTCAAAATGGCGGTTTCCGGTGGCGTCTCGGACAACCAACATACCTACTACAATCAACTCACTGAGAGGAAGAGATCTATGATCTCAGATTTTCGAAACGCATCGAAAATGAAAACAAAACGAGACCGTAAAACTTTCGAAACTGAGCCAAGTTTCACACTTGGACCAAATGGCATTTTCCAAAATTTCTTGTTGCAAAATTGATCCTCAGGTTGCGAAATGAAAATTCATGAACTCATTCATCAAAAATCGAACTCAAATAAAGCCGATTTGAAGCCTCCAAAAAACTTCGAAGAACGTGGGTTCTCGGCTTCTCGGCTTATCGGCACCGTTAAAATTGAAGTTTCAGAAATCGCATTTCCTCAAGATTTTAGTGCAGATATGAACTAAAAATTCCAACTAACATATTTGCACAAATCAAATGCGAAATTTCACCCCAAAATTTCAAGAAATGGGGGCGCCGGTGAGCTTTAAAATTGAAACGGTGGTTTTGAGCCAAAAGAAGATCGAAACCAAAGAGACATGGCTTCGGCGTCAGAGAGAGAGTCATGGCTGGTAATGGCGGCGGCGACGGCGGCGGAGGAGAGTGGCAGAGGAGAGTGTGAGTGACTGAACGAAGAAGAAGAAGCTAGGGGTTTTTGCTTTTTTGAATTTGCAGTTTGGTTCAAATTTGCAGTTTAGGGTTTTTAATATTTTGAAGGACTAAATTGGAATGTTTGGAAGCTTTTTGGACACTTTATAATTTTTTTTTGAGAATTTGGAACTAAAGTGAATGAAGATGATGAAAAATAGGGTGACTTGAGAATAATAGGATAAGAATGGGTTAGGGATCTAATTGTACAACTCAAACTTTTTTTAAGGTTTTAAGGTTTAGGGTCTAGGGTTTGAGGTTTGGAGTTTGGGGTTTATGGTTTTAGGGTTTGGGTTT
Source organism: Chamaecrista fasciculata (assembly GCA_003254925.1). Taxonomy (NCBI): domain Eukaryota; kingdom Viridiplantae; phylum Streptophyta; class Magnoliopsida; order Fabales; family Fabaceae; genus Chamaecrista; species Chamaecrista fasciculata. Next base: position 4,815 of record QANZ01017961.1, read on the forward strand.
GGAGTTTAGAGTTTGGGGTTTAGTAGTTTAGGGTTTGGGGTTTAGGATTTAGGTTTTAGAGTTTTTAATATTTTTAAGGACTAAATTGGAATGTTTAGAAGAGTTTTGGGACACTTTACAATTTTATTTTGAGGATTTGAGACTAAAATGAATGAAGATGATGAAAAAAGGGGGAATTGAGAATAATGGAATAAAAATGGGTCAATGATCTAATTGTTGAACTTAGACTTTTTTTTAGGGTTTAGGGTTTTAGTGTTTAGGGTTTAAAGTTTTTAATATTTTTAAGGACTAAATTGGAATGTTTGAAAGAGTTTTGGGACACTTTACAATTTTATTTTGAGGATTTGGGACTAAAACGAATGAAGATGATAAAAAAGAGGGGGAATTAAGAATAATGGAATAAAAATGGGTCAAGGACCTATAAGTGCAATGAGAAAACGCTTATGTGTCACTATTTTATGACGTGACAGCTTTTTTTTTTTTTGGAATATAACGGTGCTGACGTGGCGATAACGAGACACGTCAGCGCATAACGGGACACATCAGCGTCCGTTATGGCCACGTCAGCAAATTTGTAACGCCAATATGACGGAAGGACCAATTAGTGCAGCGTTTGCAAAATTCAGGGACCGGCTAGTACAATGGGTAAAATTCAGGGACCTATCTGTCAGCGAGTGCATAAATCAGGGACCGGAAAGTTATTTTACTCATATAACTTTGGAAGTTTCTTAGGAATACAATTTAGAACATATGCTTAAATTTTTAGTATAGCATTTCATGAAAAAGTTAATTATTACTAAAGTTAATTTCTTGACATGATGAATATATTCAGTAGTGCAATTATGGTTCGTTAATTGGTTTTCAAAGCAATAAAATAATGCCAAATTTAAGCATTATATATATATAATGTTCAATATATATCAAATCATTATTGTTGCTCTGAGTCTGATTATATCTGGTTTTTGGAAGTGTTTGTCTATTTTAGATGACATTATTTATGTTTCCAGTTATTTAGATGATTATAGCTTTAGTTGGATCTCTAGATCCGTTAACTTGGCAGCTGATTGTCTTGCCAATTTGTATGATACGATGATGGGTCCTCTTGGATGGGTTGCAAATCTCCCACCTTCGTCAATTGATATCTTGTCTAGTGTTGCTTTTTATGCTAGAGAGGGGTTCGCTAATTTTTCATTGTTTTCTTTTGTACTGTGTTTGACTTTGCCTTGTTGTTGGATAAATTATGTTTTAGGCTAAAAAAAAATATGGAGTTGTTTTGAGCAAACGTAGGCCCGTGTTTATGGAAGGATTATGAAAAATCAAAACCTAATGTGAGAGTGCAAAGTCAAATCAACAATTCACAATAATCTTATTCTTTTTCAGTCTCAGACTCTCAGAAATCCCAATATCATATGGTAAAATCAAGTGGAGCATTACAATTAAAAATCATATTCATCAGCTAACAAAGGTTGACCCAATTGTTAAGGAGTCGAATCATAACTCATAAAGTTGTGAGTTCGATTCCCACTATCGATGTAAGAGCCTTGTTGGTAGGCAATTTGTAAGTCCTCTGTAAGCGCTCATAGAGCCTGGAGGCCTATCCTGGTCTTGGTAAGCCCATATGGCCCAACTCACCTAAACTTTTATTTAAAAAAAAAAAATCATATTCATCATCAACTTTAGGGTTCCGATTTAACTTCATTTTTGTGCCAATTGTTTAGAAAAATTAAAATTTGTTAAGAGTAACATGTAGCTCTAAATATGTTGTTGTATTTGAACTTAAAGCGAGAGAGATATGACTAACTTCTTTTATTTAACCGTAAAACGAGCAACCAACCGTTAGACCAAAACCCAATATAACCATGTTTGCTGAAGGTCTTAATTGGACAATGTTTGAACTTTGTCAAAAGTCTAAGCCCAGACTCATTACATTCAAACCTAAAAAAAGAGAAATATGGTCACATTCAATAGTTGAGACCAAAGAGTGATGAAACTTTTAAGAAACTTGTAAAAACAAAATTGCAATAAAAAGAGAAAGATAAAGGTTCGGTTGTAACTTACCCAAACATAAGGACCAAAAAATGCTTTTTGGCCTATAAAAAAATAAAAATTATTGATATTTTTTCACGAAAAAATTTATTGATTTAATATTCTCTAAATAGCCATCAAATTATTGACAAAATTTGGGTATAAAGATGACATTGCAAGGAATGTCGTCTTTGAAAGAATAATTTGAAAGTAATAACTGCTGGAAGATTAAATTATAAGTCATCTTATCTGTTGAGGGCTAAATATATGTTTCTTATTTACCAAAAAAATAAAATAATATATGTTTCCCCTGTTTCTTTTATTCATAATATGAGGGCTACATTTATTCCTATATTTTAAAAAAGTTATTGTAAAAGGTTATTAACTTATTATCATTATTATTTACAAAAATATCATCACCTATTTTATTTAAGAACTTTTTGAGTTGGTTAGAACTTTGGAGGCCAAAAATTACTCTGGCTGAAGAAAGTTTTTCTTGAGTTGTCCAACAGACATAAATTAATTAATGACCCTTTGATGGCTCTTTGATCATGCATATTCATGAGAATCCCACCGCTTTTAGGCTTAGATGGCTCTTTGATCCTAATGTGACTCTCACCATTTGGATATCTCTTAGGCTTCGCTGCTCCTTCAATTCTTTCTGCTTCCCTCGTTTTCTGTTTCAAGTTAATGACTTAAATGCTAATTACTGTACTTTTTGAAACCATCAAATTAAAGGGCCTTTACAAATTACAATTACATGATCTTCTCATATTCCTATTTAGTCATAAGGAAAGCCCATAAGTTATGCTGTCTATATATATCTACTGAATTCGGTTAAGTGTTACTCAAGTAAGTATTATAGTATATCTCTGCATTACATAATTCCTTGTTTCCAGTAATGGCTCCCCCTGCAATTCCGAACCAAATTTCGTTGAGAATAATGGTTGACAAACAGAAAAATAAGGTCCTTTTTGCTGAGGCAAGGAAGGAGTTTATAGACATTCTTTTAAGCTTCCTGACTTTACCATTGGGAACGATTGCTAGGCTTGTGAGCAAGGACACTAATTCGAAGGGCTTTACATTTGGAAGCATTACTTCATTGAACCGAAGTGTGCAGAATTTGGATCCAGTGTACTTTAACACAGATACATGTAAAGAAATGCTACTTCATCCAAAGAATCCAATGGAAGTTCATTGTCGAAACTTGAAACTTAACATTGACGACACACAACCCACTAAGTACTTAGTGTGTGAGAACTTTAATTGTCGTTCGAAAAATGTACCTGTTGGCACATTCAGGACTCAAATGTGCAAATGCGGGAGAATTATGAGTAAAGAGATTGAATGTGATAGTTCAATTAGAGAAGGACAAACCAGTGAAGGATATGTTCGGGAATTGGCTACTTTTGTTATATTTGATGACCTTACTGTGAAAACATGGGATCAGTGTACAACCTTGGAAGTACATAGGATTCTATGTCGTGAAGATACACCTCAGGAATTGATTGTCAATTTCGGTATAATTGAGGTGAGCATTTACACAAAACAGAATTCTGTTTCAATTTTATTTAGGCAAAAATATCATTTTTGTCCTCAAATTTTATATTAATTTTTAATTATGTTCATAATCTTTGTTTGCTATCAATTTTATACATAGTTTTATATATGTTGAACAATTTTATCTTTTGTTTTAACTTTAGGTAGATTTTACATTACTAATGACATATATATAATCTAAAATTGATAGAAAAAAGAAACTTAAATATAACTTATATTGAAACATACAATAGAATTTGTCTTTAATTTATTGAAAGAAAGAATAAGACGACTAAATTGCAAAATTTTGGGGACATAATTGACAATAAATAAATATTGAGGATGAAATCAAAAATTGATATAAAATTTGAGAACGAAAAGAGTAGTTCTACTTTTAATTCATTTTGTTGATTTTTGTCTCTATACATTATTTTTAGGTGTTGGATCTACTAAAGTGTACCTTAATCTCAAATTCACCATTGACTGAAGTGTTCTTAGGGAAGCAGCTATTTCATTTGGTTAACTCAAAACCAGAGATGTTCTGTTTGATTAAGCATGAATCTGCTGACAATGATAATACCAAGAAGGTGAAGGTGAAATTGACGCACATGAAATCCAAGAGTAAAATATTGTTGGCTCAAGTTGGAGAAGATTTTATGGATCTGCTTCTTAGTTTCTTGACTTTACCACTGGGGGTTGTAGAGCATGTTTTACAGGGCAAGTCTAGTTTGACATGTATTGATAAATTGTATACTAGCGTGGTTGAATTGAATACCAAGTTTTTTAAGTCACAGAAACTCAAAGATATGATCGTTAATCCTGGGGTAGCCCCACATTATAAGGTCAATAATCAGATATTACCTATCGACGAAGGAAAACATTTTGAGTGCTGTTGCTATGTTCATAAATATTCAGGATGTGTAGATTGTGATGAAATGTATCTGACTACTACAAAAGAGACGATCGACCCTTGTGTAGTATATGATTATTTTGGAAGGTACAGAGGGTATTTACATGCCACGTGGATGGATCTCAAAGCTCCTTCAACGAAGGGAGAAACAATGAATAGTGGATATGTCAAGGCAGATTCAATATTCATGGTGACAGATGAATTGGTAGTGAAACCTTATTCCTTCATTTCTGCTGTTTCAATTTTGAATGATTCAAAAGTACAAGATCATGACCTAGAGGAAACCATAATATACATTGGTGTGAGAGAGGTACTACTTTTTAAATTACAAATTAGCAGTTTTCTTTTCTTTGAGAAAAAAATTGCAAAATTTTTGTTGTTTAATTTAATTTGTGACATCCTTTTCTTGTCAGGTTTTGAGCATTTTGAAAGCTTCTGTCAGCTCATCTTCAGCTTTGACAGATTTATTTGGTCCTTTCGTCAAATGTATCAAACAAGAGAATTCAATTTGATCTTACCCCATTTATTCCGCATATGTGTGCTTAATATTTTCAAATTCATGGATGTGAAAGAGAAACTCTACGGTCCTCAACTGGTATATCATTGTTTGACATTTTAGAATGAATAATTGTCAAGTTTGCATGTTTTTGAATCTATATTTGGAATAATAGATGTTATTATAATTTATTGTTGAAAAAACATTCTATTAAAATTATGTTATATTCTCACGTTGATATAATTAATCATATATTAGATATGTATTATCTATGAAGTATGGACACAAAACAACATGCATGGCACACGACAAGGACAGGAACTAATCAGCCACATTGCACCAAAAAATAAAGGCACTAATAAATATAATAATTTTGAAATCAAGTTACCTCTTCAGGCCAAAAAAAAAAATAAAAGAAAGCATGTTACCTCACTTGTAAGGTGCCCAAAGCTTCTTAAGACGACTCATACATGATAGATATTTATACCAAATAATGCACTAGAAAAACATCCTTAGTTCTGGGATTCACGAGAGAAGTTAAGATCATAACAAAATAGGTTAAAGTGAAAATTTGGTCTTGTATCTTATGTTCAATAAACTCAATAAAAAAAATATGGGATTAAGCCCACCTAAGAGTCGAGACTGTTATTACGTTGGCCTCGTATAAATACTCTCCTGAGTCATGACTCATGACTCATGTAGTAAGCATCACATGATTTTGATATCAAGAATATGGGAATATACACGTTACATTTTTCCAAGGTGTTGCATTGTAAAATGTAAAAGTTCAATTCCATTGCTCTTTGATCCTCATAACACTAACACACACCATTGATGAACTTTGAATCAGGCTTCGTTTCGCGCCTCCTCATTTCACCATTCAACTTTGAATTGGGGCCCTCGTTTTTTGTTTCAATTTTCAAGTAAATGCTAATTACTCTTTTTTTGGGACACATAATACTAATTACTATTATAAAACAATTTTATGGTGAATGTTAGCACTCTTAAAACTCAAATTGATGACAATCTCATAACTCCTAATTAATGAGAGACATAATGCTATTAAAGTCATGTTTAATTCTTGTAACTTAGAATTAATAGTGACCCCTATAAGTCCTATGAATACATGATGTATGCAATTGTCTACTTTGTATACAAATGAGTCATCTTTATATAGAACTTAATGATGTAACTTATAGCATACTAATTACATCATGAAGGTGGGAGGTTATAGGTCTTTACGTACACTAAAGGAGGAAAAAGAAATAGGCTTTTATGTACTCTAATGGAGGAAAATGTTATACCTTGTATTTAAGGGTCATGAAAGAGACATTACACATGAGAGAATAATGACAAAAGTCATTCATTTTAGCAACTTGTCATATTACATTATAATCTCTATTGAAGATATATGATGTCAAATTTTTCTCATATCAATTCACATCACAATTTTGATCTACATCTCATACTAATATATGACTCTTTCATGTTCAAGACTATTAATTAACATTCTCACTAATTTCAATAGACCACCAAAAATTCTTCAATTAGCCTTCTGGGTTAATAATAAGCAATCTCTCAAGTAAAATGATAAAATAATTTAATCACTCGTATAATAATCAACTTATATATGAACTATTAGCCTTCAAGGCTATTATGACAAATAATTGTTTTAGGCAAATTACCAATATGTGCAATAATCATTCCATGCACTTTTTTCGTTGCAAATTAAATAATATGGTTTTAGCCTTCGCTATCTAAAACATCTTTAATAGTTATAAAATTTCTATAAATAATTTATCAATATATTGACTCAGAGCCTTCAGGGCTATTCATGTACTTTCAATAGTCACAATTTTTATTTTATAAATCTACCAAATAATGATAATCTAATAAAATGGTGATAGGCTTCGGACCACATGAAACTTTTCAACTTTAAAGATTTATGGTAATAAACTATATATAAAATATATGATGAACAAATCTTGAAAGCAAATAGTTTAAAATAAGAACAAAAGTATCTTACCTTTAACTAATCATGATAAAAAGAGAACTTGAGGATGATTAACTTACTCAAAATTTTATAGAAATAATTGACCAAAACAAAAAGATCCAATTTAAACAAGATTAGCTTCACTTAGAAAGTGTGAAATTTTTGGACCAGTAGTCCAAACACCTAAAGGTGTAAAGCTAGTGGATGGGGTGCAAATTAATTTTTGTAAGAAAACGAAACGAGAAAAATGAAGTCATAAGATATAATTATCTATTTGTACAAAAAGGTTTTTCTCAAATGACTGACATAGGTTATGTGAAAACATATTTTCATGTGGTGGATGCGATCACCTTCAGATATTTTATTAGTCTAGCAGTACGTGAAAAACTTGATATATGCATTAAATAAATGCGTTTACATGCTATTTGATGCGGAAGCCAAAGGTTATAAAGAACCCGAAACCCCAACACACAAGATGGATAGAACAATTAGATGGAATGAAACCCCCCAACCTATTGAACCCCCAAATGACAAGTGCAAATGGAAACGCAAATACTGGGTTGATTTAAAAATCAAGAATGAATTCGCCACAAGTGATTACCTTGATAAGAAATAATTCTTGATGCAATAGAAGAAGATAGACATCACATCTCCTATGGATTCTTCTTTCAGCCAAGAAGAAAAGAAAAGCACTATGCTCTCATATAATTATCAAAAATCTGCCTTACAAAAAGAGTTTATGGAGTATTTATACTCCTAGAGATAAAAACCCTAATTAGCAACTGAGCTCTACTAATAGTCTATTAACTAAAGCCCAAATAAAACACAAAGTTTAAAATAAACAAATGGGCATTTCTAACAAGCCATACTAAAGCCCAAAATAAAATATTAAATAAACTATGACAATTTAAAATAGTCCACTAAATTATCATAGGCCCAATTTCACACTTAAACAAATAAACTAAACATTTTCAGGCCTAAAATAATTTACTACACGCATATGAGGCCCATAGAAAACATTGGAACCCAATTGATTATGTATAATCTCTTATGCATCCTTAGAATCTTTATCCTCCACATGCTCTAGTAATTTTCCCACATAAACTTGGAGTGATTCTTTGAACTTCTTTGCTCATGATCTTGTGATTGGTTCTGGAGGTAAACTCAGCTCTTCATTTATGCCTCCACATCTCGTGCCTCTCATGCTCACATCATTTATATAGCTTACTGAATAGTGAAACTCACATGAAAATCATTGAGGATTTAACTTACTAGAAGCATGCAAGATTTTCTGGGAAAATTGTTCAATATTTGTTCTTAAATAGGATGAAATGATTTAGAGATATGTGATAAATGTCTCAATGAATATATTTGCGAAGGAATGATATAAAAATGATCCAATTTGTTCATGTATTTTCATAAGGAGACATGAATAAAAAATGTGTGATAATTGATGTGTATGTTGGTGATTTAAATATTATGAAAACTCCTGAAGAGATCCAAAATATAGTACATTATTTGAAGAAATAATTTGAGATGAAAAAAATTTAGAAAACCAAAGTTTTGTCTCGGCCTGTAGATCGAGCACATAACTAGTGAAATTGTAAGATTATATATAGTTATAAAGCACTTTCATTGAGTACACCCGATGGTTTTAAGATTGTTAGATATAAATAAATATTATTTTTATAATTACAATACATAAAGTAAGTCAAAAGTTTATTTGGTTGAAATCACATACTAACTCAACACATCTAGAAGAATTGTAATTTGTCTTTGCAGGAAAATGTATCAACTATGTTGTTTAAAGATAATACAGTATATGTATAGCTCTACTAAAAATATTATATATTAAAGGAGCTAGAAGTAATCATATTTCATCAAATTTGTTCTTTACTCATAATATTCAAAGGAGATGTGACAAATAAGTTCAACCAATTCATTCGAGCAACAATTAGTCTGATTTATTCATGAAGTTATTACCAACAACAATTTTGATGAAATTTGATTATTCACTTGATTGAGGTACCATGAACAATTGCATACATAATCTATTTATAGGGCTTGTAGGGATAACCATTAACCTTAGATTGCAAGAATTAAACATGACATTAATAGCATTATGTCTCATCAATTAAGGGTTATGAGATTGTCATCAATTTGAGAGTTTTGAGAGTGCTAAGGACACCCAGCATAAAATTGTTTTATAGTAACAATTACTTCATTTTCTGAATCATTATTAAGAATCCTTATTGACTTTCTCGTTTATAAATAACGAATTTAGGGTAAATTATACAAAAGGTTCCTGTGATTTGAGATATTTCAAAATCGGGTCATTGTGATTCGTCTTTTAAAATTTTAATATAAAATAAATATGTTAAATAATTATATTACAAATAAATATAAAAAATTATAATTTACACTCTAGTTTTAGGAACCCACACTCATGGATCCAAAATCTCCGTTGCTAACTGATCATATAACTGCTCCACCATATTTCTCTATTTTCTTCCATTATCGTCCACAATCTTGATGTATGCACAATGAAAGTCATGACAAATGGAAGCAAATGTTGATGCAGAGTTTGCCATATGTGTGTAGAATAAGTGTTTTATTATCTTTGAATTTAAACTCTCAGAAAATTATTTCTTAAAATTGTTAATAAATTATTAAAAAAGTTAATTATAAACTTTTAGAAGAAAATTATTATTAATAATATTTTTATTATTTTAAAATATAATAAAATTAACAATTATTTTATAATATAATTTTTAGTTCTAACCATAAACATTGAATTTCTCTTGGCATATCCATTGCCCTTATTCGTTTCTCCCTTCCCCAAAGGAGCTTTGGAATCCAAAAACGTTACTGGTAAAGAACTTTCATACAACCAACATTTTGCACCCGCAACATAAATTTTGGAACTAAACGCTTGTGCAGTCAGATCAATTAAAGTTTTGGTTTGATCTTTTTCATATTTTTTAGTATGACAAAGACAACGAGAATGCTTTACTTCATCGATAGGCAATATCTGATTATTGACCTTAAAGTTTGGGGCTACCCCAAGATTGAGAATCATGCCTTTGAGTATCTCTGACTTGAAATATTTACCATTCATCTCAACCACACTATTGAACAAGTTATCAATGCATCTCAAATTAGCATCACCATGTAAAACACGTTCAACTGCACCAAGAGGTAGAGTCAGAAAACTAAGAAGCACATCGATGAAATCCTCCTCAACTTGAGCAAATAAAATTTTGCTCTCCGATTTCATTTTTGTCACCTTCACCTTCACCTTCACTTCCACCTTATTTGTATCATCCTCTGCCGTTTCCTTCTTAATCAAAGAGAGTGACTCTGGCTTTGTATTCTCAAGGTCAATGTATTGTTTTTTCAGCAAGAACAACTCTGTCAATGGTGAATTTGATAACAAGGAGAACTTGAGTAGATCCACCACCTTAACACATTACAAAGTAACAAAATAAGAGTATTAAAAAAAATCGCCACTTATTTAATAAATAATCTTATAGGCAAAAGTACTAATTTCGTCTTCCAACTTTAGATCAACTAACCTCATTTTTACTGAGATTGACAGTTAATTCCTGGGGTGCATCATCTTCAATCTGTAAAATCCTATGTAGTACCTTGCTTGAACATTGATCCCATGTTTTCACACTAAGGTCGTCAAATATAATAAAGGTAGCCCCCTCATGAACATACCCTTCTTCTACGCTTATTGAAGCGTCACATCCTATTTCTTTGTTCATAATTCTGCCGCATTTGCATAATTGATTCATGAATGTGCTAACATTGATATAATAATCATTTTGATAACATCTATAGTCTTCACATACAGAGTACTTTGTGGGATGTGTGTCATCAATTTTAAGTCTAAGATTTCGACAATGAGCTTCCATTGGATTCCAAGGCTGAAGCAGCATTTGCTTGCAAAACTGAGTGTTAAAGTACTTTGGGTCTAGATTGTGAACACTCTAATACAATGAAGTAAGGCATCCAAATGTAACGCCTTTCGAATTGGTATCCTTGTTCACAAGCCTAGTAATGGTTCCCAATGGCATTGTCAAGAAGCTTAGAACAATGTCCACAAAATCCTTCCGTGCCTCAGCAAAAAGGACCTTATTTTTCTGTTTGTTAACCATTATTCTCAACGAAATTTGGTTTGGAGTTGCAGGGGAAGCCATTACTAAGAGAGAAAGGGATCTCTAAATATTCTGAAATGTAAAGATATACTAAAACTTTTCTTGAGAAAAATAAGATGATACACTATATATATAAATATAAAGCCTCACATTTAGACTATCCTAACTCCTATATGGGAATATCAGAAGATGTAATTAATTGTAATTTGTAAAGGCTCCTCAATTTGTTTTTCCGAAGTATTGTTAATTACCATGTTGTCGTTTGGGATGCCAAGCAACGACCGGTGAATGAATGTACACTCGTCATTAAGAAATGGGAACGCAAGCGCCAAGCGTCGTGTGATTTCCTATGTGATTTTTTTAAGGTCAAAACTTTAATTTGGTCTCAAATGTATAAAGTAGATTTCAAATTGGTATTAAATATTTTATTTATTTCAGACCGTCTTAATAGAATTTACTAGATAAATTTCCTTATTAACCATGGATTTCCAAAACAATGTCAGATTTGGCATTGGGTTGAAACTAGAAAGTCAGTGAAGATTCTAAAAATAGTGATCCAAAAAGTGCAGTAAATGCCGGCATTTACGTGAAACAAAAAACGAGGGACCCAATTCAAAGTTGAACATGGAACAAGGAGGTGCGAAGCCTAATTCAAAGTTCAAGATATGGGCAATGGGTTTGAGTTTGGAATTTAGAACCTCTCAATTTAGACTCATCTGGACCCTTCATTTCATCTACAAGCTTCATCTCTTGTCGTGTCACCATTTTTTTTTTCAAAAAATGTACAGACACCCCTGAGTTTTAAGGTGGGTGCACATAACACCCCTGAATTTTTAATTTGTGCAAACAGGATCCCTAAGTTTTCAATTAGGTGCAAATAACACCCTTATGTTAAATTTCTGTTTATTTAGTCTGATAAGTGCCACATAAGTGAGAGTATAATAGTGATTTAATAAAAAATTTAGGATAAAGTCCTATTTTGATTACTCAAGCTTACTGAAGAACTGTGGTGTGAAGAATCTGGGTTGTTTTTATTTTGGAGCAAAATTGTTTTAAATCCTAATTTATTCAGTTTTTCTTTCATTTTGATCCTATTATAAAAAAAAAGGACCTTAATTCAAAAAAAAAACTTTTAGGGAATGTAAACCATTTTTTCGTTTATTTAACAAAAAAATTGGATGAGGACAAATCGTGAAACTTTTTGGAAACTTGAGGAACCGAAACAGATCTTTGAGTAAGCTTGAGTAATCAAAATAGGACTTTAGCCTAAATTTTTTATTAAATCACTATTATACCCTCACTTATGTGTCACTTATCAGACTAAATAAACAGAAATTTAACTGAAGGGTGTTATTTGCATGTAATTGAAAATTCATGGGTCCTATTTGCACAAATTGAAAACTAAGGGGTGTTATGTGCACTCACCTTAAAACTCAGGGGGTGTCTATGCATTTTGGCCTTTTTTTTTTTACAAGACTTACATACAATTGTTTATATCTTTATTATAAGGTCTCCAATTAAAATAGGATACGTGACAAATTTGTTTTACATTATCAACTATGGTAGAGACTAGAGAGTATTAAAGATACCATTTTGCATAATCAATTATTGAAAAAAGAGAGAATGTAATTGAAATTTGTGATTAAAGGAACCTCATAGCAAGCATATAAGAAATTGCATAAAAATTTTTTCTTTTTTTTTATGAGCAAAATTTAGATAAAGTAACTTATATATTTGTTATAAGGTTCCCCAATCAACATATGACAAGTGATGAAAATTTTATGCATGACTAATTATGATAGAAAAATAATATTAAATACAATTTTTTGTATGGCTAATCATTCAAGAGAGAGAATGTGATTAAAACTTATAATTTAAAAATTTTTATAACAAACGTACAAAGAACTTTATAAAATGGAACGGTTCACTTGATCTCTTATGCTACTTAATTTTATTAATATTTTAGTTTAGTTGCTTACTTTTTTTTTTTTAATTTGGTCTGTTTTAAATTATTATTTTCAATCAGTTTTGTTTGGGAGTACTATTGTTTATATATCTATTTGTTTTCTTTTCTTCTCTTTTTAACGAATATCTATTATTTTTTTATGGAAGAATATCTATTATTTTTTAAGAAAACGCTCAAGTGTGAATAAGGGTGTGTTTGGTTTAATATTATCTTTTCATTACAATTTCATTATCCCCATTTTCATTACATAACTTAAGCTACAGTGCTATATGAGTGTTTGTTTTCCAATTATAAAGTCATTACAAAAATATCACTTCATTACAAACTCATTTCATTACATATTTCATATCCAATTACTAACATACCCCTACTCAAATATCTATAATTACCTATACTCTAATACAAATATAAAAAAACTATTTAGCAAAATAGTAATTTTCAATACCCTCATTTATTACACTTACAACTTTCTCT
>QANZ01017962.1:0-19374 GCA_003254925.1 Chamaecrista fasciculata
TGAATTTCAGAATGATTTTAAACTCTATGTTTTTCCCAACTTTATGTATATGGTCATAAAATGGTGGCAGGTCAATTATTGTTTTCTTTTCCCAAAAAATTTTTAAAGTTTTCATTTCAGTCCCTAGATAATATGTATCCAGGGACCTATTTGTAATTTTTTGAAATTTTTTTGGGGTCAACATATAACTTTTGCAAAATTTGTTATGGTTAAAATTACAAAATAGCTCCAAAGGGTACCAAAGTGTTAATGGAGAATACCATAGGGTACCAAAGTGTCGAGTTTCAAACCACAAGGTACCAAAGTGAAATAGGGTCAAACCACAGGGTACCAAAGTATAATTTACCCTAAAAAGTAAATGCGTAATATTGAACTTCACTTGAGTTAAAAAGTATTGTGCATGTAATGTTATTAAACTAAATATGAAATTCCTATAATTAATGAATGATGAAATCATGTACATTAACTAATATATACTACAAAGGCATGAATTAGTGTCTTAATAAGAATTTGAACTTTATATAATTTTTTTGGGGTTTAAGGTTTAGGGTTTGGGGTTTAGGGTTTAGGGTTTGGGGTTTGTGGTTTATGCCCGATGCGCTCGAGCGCATGCCCCTTGCGCTCGAACGCATGCCTCGACCGCATGGCCGATGTTCTCGAGTGCATGCCTCGACCTCATGCCCGATGTGCTCGAGCGCATACTTTGACCGCATGCCCGATGTTCTCGAGTGCATGCCCCGTGCCCGTGCCCTAGAACCCTTGCCTCGTTCCCTAGAGTGCATGCCTCCAGCGCATGCCCAATGCGCTCGTGCGCATGCCTCAAGCGCATGCCCCATGCGCTCGAGCGCAAGCCTTATGCTCGTGCCCTGGAGCTCATGCCCCGTGCCCGTTTCTTAGAGGCCATGGCCCGTGCCCTCGAGCGCATGCCTCGAGTGCATGCCCAATGCGCTCGAGCGCATGCCCGATGCATTCGCCTCGAGCGCATGCCCTTTGCGTTCGAGCGCATGCCCGTTGCGCTCGAGCACATGCCCCATGCCCTCAAGCGCATGCCTCGAGTGTATGCCCAATGCGCACGAGCGCATGCCCCATATGCTCCTATGCGCTCGAGCGCATGCCCCATGCACTCGCTCGAGCGTATTTTAAATATTATAATTAATACTAAATACTTTGTAATTGTGATCTTTTTGGCGGAATGATTATTTGCTGATATTTGCTCACTAAAATATCTATAATCCACAGTTAGAGAATAAAACTGAATAATTGGGTCACATTTAGTATATAGGTTTTATTAATATCATTATTTAATATAGTGAATTAGTTTATTAAGATCAATTAATCAAATCCCAACTTTTTCAAATTTTTGTTAGTATTTTGAATATTTTAATTAAATAATAAATACTTTTGAATATTGATCTTATTGGCTAAATGATTATTTGATTAGATTTGTTCACTAAAAAATATCTATAATTCAATTTTAAAGAATAAAACCGATTAATTGGGTCAATTTAATTTATAGATTTTATTAATATCATTATTTTATATATTTAATTAGTTTATTAAGGTCAATTAATTAAACTCCATATTTTTCATAAATTTGTTAGTATTTTAAATATTTTAATTAAATAAGAGAAAAGTAATTTTTCCCAACTTTTTATCATACTTTAATTTTCATATTCAATGGTAACATCTTGAATTTCAGAATGATTTTAAACTCTATGTTTTTCCCAACTTTAAGTATATGGTCATAAAATGGTGGCACGTCAATTATTTTTTTCTTTTCCCAAAAAATTTTTAAGTTTTCATTTTAGTCCCTAGATAATATGTATCCAAGGACCTATTTGTAATTTTTTGAAATTTTTTTTGGGTCAATATATACTTTTTGCAAAATTTGTTATGGTTAAAATTAAAAAATTGCTCCAAAGGGTACCAAAGTGTTAATGGAGAATACCATAGGACACCAAAGTGTCGAGTTTCAAACCACAAGGTACCAGAGTGAAATAGGGTCAAACTACAGAGTACCAAAGTATAATTTACCCTAAAAAGTAAATGCGTAATATTGAACTTCACTTGAGTTAAAAAGTATTGTGCATGTAATGTTATTAAACTAAATAGGAAATTCCTAGAATTAATGTATGATGAAATCATGTACATTTACTAATATATGCTACAAAGGCATGAATTAATGTCTTAATAAAAAATTGAACTCTATATAATTGTTTTGGGGTTTAGTGTTTAGGGTTTGGGGTTTAGGGTTTAAGGTTTAGGGTTTAGGGTTTGGGGTTTATGCCCGATGCGCTCGAGCGCATTCCTCGACCGCATGCCCGATGCTCTCGAGCGCATGCCCCGTGCTCGTGCCCTAGAATCCATGCCCCGTGCCCTAGAGTGCATGCCTCTAGCGCATGCCCAATGCGCTGGAGCGCATGCTCGATGCGCTCGAGCGCATGCCTCGAGTGCATGCCCAATGCGCTCGAGCACATTCCCCACCGCGAGCGCATGCCCAATGCGCTCAAGCGTATGCCCCGAGCGCATGCCCCATGCATGTGCCCTAGAGCGCATGCCTCGTGCCCTAGAGCCCATGCCTCGTGCCCTCGAGCGCATGCCCCATCCGCTCGAGTGCATGTCCCTCGCACTCGCCTCGAGCCCATGCCCCATGCGTTCGAGCGCATGCCTCGGGCCATGTCTCGAGTCATTCCTAGGGGCAACTTTCGGGCCAGTCATGGGGCATCATCGAGCATCTCCCGTCCAAGTCTTGGGCAACTCACTGCCAAGTCATGGGGCTTTTGCCGGCCAAGTCCTGGGCAACTCCCTGGCCGGCCAAGTCGTGGGCTACTCCCAAGCATCAATGGGCAAGTCATGGGCAACTCTCGGGGGCATTAATGGGCAAGTCATGGGGCATCATCGGGCATCTTCAGGCCAAGTCATAGGCAACTCTCGGACAAGTTATGAGGTTTAAGGTTTAGGGTTTTGGGTTTGGGGTTTATGGTTAATGCCCGATGTGCTCGAGCCTCAATGGGCAAGTCATGGGTAACTCCCGGGGGCATCAATGGGCAAGTCATGGGGCATCATCAGACATCTCCCAGCGAAGTCATGACCAACTCTCGGCCAAGTCATGGGCAACTCCCGGTCAAGTCATGGGGCATCTCTTGGGTCGGCCAACTCCCGGTCATCAATGGGCAAGTCATGGGCAACTCCCGCGCATCAATGGGCAAGTCATAGGGCATCATCGGGCATCAATGGCTTTGTTATTGAGCGACTGAATGGTAGGAAATATGTTATGCCCCATCCATATTCTCGGGTAACAAACTAGAGGGGTTTGTTCCGTGATATCGCTATTCCATTCATTTCTTCATTCTACCATCAATTCATTCGTTTACTGAAAGCACTTTAAAATGCTCGGGTCTTTCGATAGAGAGGCAGTCCTTCCATCATCAATCTTTCTCTCTACACACCCGTCACCAATCTTTCAATAGAGGTTCTAAGCTTAACCTTTCCCAACACATCCAGGGCCAGTCATTATCTAACGTTGGTCTTTATCTTCGTCGTCCTGTATTTACCCATGGTCAATTATATGTTGCAATGTCAAGAATTCGATCCAGAGCAGGTTTGAAGATTTTGATATGTCATAATGACTATCCTCGAGCTGACATGACCACAAACGTTGTTTATCGCGGGGTTTTTTCCAAATATTAGTTCATTTGTTTTTCTGTAGAACATTATGTTTTGTTGTATTTGGATGTAATTCATTTGATACAACTTTTAGGACATCTTTTTATGTTGGTCGTTAGTATTTATACTTTTTATTGATTCACCTTTATGTTCAACGCTTTTTTTTTTGTTTCTCTTTTCGTTGTTCCTCTATGGGTATAATTATATAGAGCCTAAGTCTTTTTGGAATTCCGCGCAACGCGCGGGCATGACACTAGTTCTTAATAAAAGAATAGTGATTTCAAAAAGATAAGTAATTTTTAGTCATTGACCTGTCGGGTTGTGGAATACCTTGGGAAACCAAAAAAAAAATAAGTAAATTTTTTTTTACCGGCAAAAAGATAAGTTTATTTGAAAGCTATTGATAAGAGAAATTTTTATATATATTATCATAAGAGAAAACTTGTTTGAGTACAATTGAAAAGGCTTGGATTTTATAAACAAGCTCTTGACTCTTCTATAGTACAACAAAATATTACAATGGAAAATTAAATAATATACTTGATAAAATTTAATAATACAATTGACATGCCTAAAAAAATATGCATAAAAAAGTAAAAGTACAATAATTGTTAATAAAGTATATGTATATATATATAGGGTTAGTCTATGATGCATGATATATCTAAAATAGGTATGGGAATACAAACGATAATGACATGTGAGTTTAGAAGATCAACAAATCAAGTTATCAATGTTTTTAATTAATGGGCTCATATAAAGATAACCTATTTCTTTTTCCATTTGTCTCACCTCCTTTTACATCATATAAAGATAACGAACTACTTCAAAATCACTTAGATAATCATTCTCTAAATCTTGAGAGTCTTGATATTAAGTATTAACCTTTTACACTTCACAATATTCAAAAAAGACTTTGTAATCTTAATCCACATACATGAAATATATATGTTATACCAACCAAACTCTTTCTCCCTCAATTTCTATGAAATTTTGTTTTAAGAAATTTTTCCATAATAAATTAAGAAGGCGAAATAGTCATCTGCCTACTATTTCCTTTTTAACCACTACTCAAAATATCCTTTAAAATCTCATAATACTTTATTATATGTCAAATTCTCATAGTAATAAAGTTCTAATGCTTCTCTCACTGTATAAAAAACAAAACCTATTAGCCAATAGCCAATAGCCACAGCCTACAAAAACAAGGTTAAAAAGTTTTTCAGTTTTTGGACTGAATTTATTGCCAATTAACTAGTCTCGCTTCTTTAATTTCTAAACTTAGAATCATTAACTAACAGTTTACTACGTCCTTAAATTTATGATCAGTTGCATGATAACGACCAATAATAATACATGATTAACATCACGAAACACATTCTCTGTCTTATTTCGCTGTTTTTTAGTGAAATTCAACAGATTCAAAGAAAAACATCTGGGAAAAAGAAAAAGTGCTAGTAGGGGGAGGACAGTCACGTGCATCTCTCGTGCCAACTGTCAACCAACGGCGAGGAGAAAGACGGTGAATCGTCGATGTAAGAAATAAGAAGCAGAAAGAAAATGAAATGGAAGCGATCTGGAGAGTTGAAGGCTGAAGCAGAATTGAAGTAGAAGTAGGTATAGCTAAGCTTCGTCTCAGTTTTACTCTCTCTGAAGCTCAAGATCTCACTCGATTCTATTCAAAGAAACACAGTAGAAATAGAATGGGTGGGTTTGCGCTGGGTTTGGCTTTTGATTCTAAATCTGGGCAAATCATAATGGTGGCCTTGCTCTTGATTATTGCCTCCTTCTACGCCGGCTATCTTTTCGGCCAAAATGGTCCCATTTATGAACCCCAGCTTCATTCAACTTCTTCTTCTTCTGTTGCATCTCCTCCTTCCTCTCCTGGTAATCTCTTTATACAATTCCTGTTCCACGCCTCGCCAAAGCTGGACTTTTATTGGTTTCTTTTCGACATGTATCTTGCTTCTCTTTTTGTACTTAAGCTCACACTTGTTTTGTATCAGTTTCTAAAATTGTCGCATTTAGTATGTCTGGTAGCCATTTTTAGGGCAGCTTAACTTATCCGATTGGACTGTAAGTAAATATTATTATTTTTAGTCTCAGGCCAGCTCTTAGTAGTTCTGACTTTTGACAGATTTGAAGTTTATTAGAATCCATTTTAAAGCTTTCTTTGAAACCTGAGCATGCAGGATGCTTCTGCTTCTAGTTTTCACCCCCTTAATTGCTTATATTCTATATTTTATATAGAATTATAATGGGATTTGAACTCTATAACCGGATACTCATGTAATTAAGGAATTAATTTTATTTCCTGGAGTTGAAAGTCAATGAATAGATGTGGCTCCTCAGGATGATTTCATTTATTGTTAATTATTGCATACACCGTCAAGTATTGAAACCTACAGGGTACTTTTTTTTTTTTTTTAATTTCTGGTTAAACTTTGAGTTCAGAATGTTTTTCAATCTTGCAGGCAATTCCAGATTTACCAACAAAGTTGCTTTGACATACCGCAAAACACCTATACTGATTCCACAGACTGGGATGGATGTATGCCCATTGACGTTTAATGAGTATATTCCCTGCCATGATGTTTCTTATATTGCAACATTGCGCCCAAAACTTGATCTTTCTAGAAGAGAAGAACTGGAGAGGCACTGTCCTCCAGTTGAAAAACGCTTATTTTGCTTGATTCCACCACCAATGGATTATAAGATACCTATTAGATGGCCTGTCAGCAGGGATTATGTTTGGCGAAGTAATGTAAATCATACGCATCTTGCAGAAGTCAAAGGAGGGCAAAATTGGGTGCATGAGAAGGATCAGCTGTGGTGGTTTCCTGGTGGTGGTACCCATTTCAAGCATGGGGCCCCTGAGTACATTCAGAGGTAGATGTGATTTGTTCTTATTTTTGTTCCCTGCATTGATTAAAGGAATAGTTTTTTATTATGATTTTGTTTATGTTGTAATACTTCACAACTCCGATGGTGATATTTCCTTCTGGAATAGTACCAGTTACACACAGTTTGTAGAATGCCTATACACAGGTAGACTACTGTCAAAAACTGATTTCCTCCAGGCTCCACTAGATACATAAGTGAGACAATGCGCAATCATAAACAACGAATTGAGTATTTTTTATGCACTGGCTGAAACTGCAAGTTTGAGCAATTGCCCCGTTTAATGTTCTTTTTTCCTTCTTATATTAGGATTTATAATGTTGACATCATTTGTTAGCATGCCATTTCTGTACATGGTCTAATTAAATTGCTTGGTGTTCTAAACTACCATGACCGTCAAATGACATTGCATCAATGTGCAGATAATTTAATAGTTATCTATACATGCTACTCCTTGTTTTCTTTTAGTTGAAGTTTCCTCTCTTGAGAGGGTACTTTGATTCTCACGGCTTATTTTCTATTTCACAGTAAAATGCCAGAAGTAGTTGTTTGTAATTTAATAGCTTCACATATGCAGGTTAGGAAATATGACAACAAATGAGACTGGTGACCTGCGCTCTGCTGGGGTAGTTCAAGTTCTTGATGTTGGTTGTGGCGTGGCCAGTTTTGCCGCCTATCTTCTTCCCTTGGATATACAAACAATGTCCTTTGCACCCAAGGATGGTCATGAGAATCAGATTCAATTTGCATTAGAGCGAGGTATTGGTGCGATGATTGCTTCCTTGGCAACAAAACAACTGCCGTATCCAATGAGCTCATTTGAAATGATTCACTGTTCACGGTGTCGAGTAGACTGGCATGAAAATGGTAATGGACTTTCTTTAAAATATTTGTATATTGCCATTTAATTTCACTTTTGGATTGAAAGATGCAGTCTTGTTGTTTTCTTGTTTCATTTAGCATTGGAATGCCATCTACATTAATTATCTGGCATACTTGATACATGGTGGACAAAGATAAAGATGAAACAACTTATCCTTTAATATTGTGATTTAATGTTGTTGTTCGTTGGTTTTTCCACTATGCATTTGTAAAACTACCCAACCTATGAGTCTATATGGCCAGTGCATTGTACTCTTTGTTAACTTAGTCTTTGAGCATTTTGTTAAAAGAGAATTTAATTTTTATACTTGATATATGTACTTGTATCTGTTGATATAAATTTATTCTGTTTGTCGGCCATGTTTCCAAATTAGATTGACTTTCTAAAATATTTGCACTTTGTTCAGTGTATACTGCCAGTTTCTTTTAGAATGGGTGTTCTGATCTATCAGTTTATCAATTTATTAAGTGTAATTTAATTTGTTGCACTCAGATGTATTATGTCATCATCATCATCATAATCATAACTTGTTATAGGATAACCTCATAGTATGAGCTGAAACGCTTTCTTGTTGAAAGCTGCTATATAGATATTGCAGGGTTCAAGGCTTGCTTAATTGGACTTATTCTAGTAGACCAATAGTTGGAATTCTGCTGAAGGAGGCTTGCTTATTTATTTATTGTTTTTCTTCTACAGATGGGATTCTGCTGAAGGAGGCGAATCGACTTCTTCGTTTTAATGGATATTTTGTCTATTCAGCTCCACCTGCTTATCGAAAAGATAAAGATTTTCCTGCTATTTGGGATAAGTTAGTGAATCTGACAACGGCAATGTGCTGGAGACTCATTTCTCGAAAAGTTCAGACAGCAATATGGATTAAAGAAAATAATCGGCCATGCCTCCTACGCAATGCAGCACAGAATCTTATAAATGTCTGTGATGCCATTGATCATTCTAAAGCTTCATGGAATGTCCCACTAAGAAATTGTGTACATGTTACAAATTCTGAAACAGATACTTTCAAGCTTCCTCCAAAACCTGAGCGCCTGTCAGTGTTTTCTCAGAGCCTGAGCAAGTTAGGTCTGCCCATTCTTTTTAATTAACATAGAAAAGTATTCTCTGTTCAGTTTCATGCGATTTACTGGAAATAAGTAGGCATGAAACATGTCACGATGAAAAGGACTGTGCTTAACTATTCACCAAATATCATAGATAAGTTCTAGATTAACAGGCGTTAATCTGGTGCATTAGTAAATGTCCTTAATGTTTTAGGATATGACCTTGCAACTTTTCAAT
The DNA here is from genome assembly GCA_003254925.1 of Chamaecrista fasciculata. Lineage (NCBI taxonomy): Eukaryota > Viridiplantae > Streptophyta > Magnoliopsida > Fabales > Fabaceae > Chamaecrista > Chamaecrista fasciculata. Next base: position 8,747 of record QANZ01017962.1, read on the forward strand.
GACAGGTATCAGTCGAGATGAATTTTCATCAGACACTCTCTTTTGGCAAGATCAGATACATCATTATTGGAGACTGATGAATATTAGGGAGAATGAAATCCGCAATGTGATGGATATGAATGCCTTCTGTGGTGGATTTTCTGTAGCATTAAATAATTTCCCTGTTTGGGTGATGAATATAGTTCCTTCAAGCATGAAGAACACCTTATCTGGAATTTATGATCGGGGACTAATTGGAACTTTTCATGATTGGTAAGATTTGGCAACTGATATCGTAAATATTTTTGCTTGTTACAAAATGCTCATCCTCCTCAGACACCGAGTGTTTTTCTGGCCTGGATTTCCTTGTTTCCTAGTGATGTATATTATTTTATTTGAAAAATGACAATTTCTAAGCAACAATAGGAATCTAACGGTGGAAACACTTGAGATTAAGTTTTCCATGACAACGTCCAATGTTTTTTGTAACATGCATTTATAATAATATTAGTTGGCAACAGATAATACGAATATCTTTGTATCAGGTGTGAACCATTCTCAAGTTATCCTCGGTCCTATGATTTGCTGCATGCCAATTATCTCTTCTCGCACTACAAAACTCAAGGAGAAGGGTGCTTACTTGAAGATATAATGCTAGAAATGGATCGTCTAATTCGGCCATTGGTAATTACTTTTCTAAAAGGTTATATCTATTATGATGACCTGCATATATATAAAAATAGAAGCTCAATTGACCAAAGAATACACAACTTTGTGAAATCTAATGTAAATGCTTATACCACTGATAAGTGTGTTTGTGTGCTTGCACAAGCGCATAGAGGTTTGAACCTTTGCTATGTCTTCTATAATTGAACTTATAAATACAATTCAATTTAAAATTAAGAGAGAAAATAAATTTATGCAGGAAACTGCTTAATTTTGCTGTTCTCTGTACATAAATTTTTAATTGGTTAATGTAACTTTGTTTATCGAAGAATCTAATTATATAGCTTGCTGAAATGATAATATTAGAATTGCTCTAGAGTTCTTTTATATTATGATCTCTCGATATAACGAGTTTTAGTTATGTACTTTAAAGACTGCATTATGTTCCACTTTTTGCACATTGTAGTTGTGGTTGATTATTTCCTAGTTTTTAGGAATTTAAAATTTGAATTTTTCCTATATTTTTTACTTTATTTTTTTGTTTGGCATGTACGGTTAGTACCATAATTTAAAATCACTACTTATCACTTTTAATAGAAGCAATTAGACTAAGAATTCTAAATTGTCTAAGGTTCCTACTATTAGTGATTCCTATCTATTATTTTTCAATTTTTTTTCTTCTAATTCTATAACTAACTGATAGGAATCTTTCTGAATAACCTGATAAGGAAAGTTTCCATATTCTCATGATAAATTTTGTAGTATAATTGTATGCACGCGATAGGTTATTTTATCACTAGGGTGCCCTTGAGCAGAGATATATAGAAGAATCAGAAAACAATGTATTCTTTCTTTATCATAAGAAAAGAGAAATGAATGAAAAATGATAATAATTGCCATTTTTGTTACATATTTGATTCTCGCTGTATGCAAAAAATTGGGCTGAGTCTAGTTTGAGGAACCTGAGGAACCTAAGTTTAATAGTTATACTAATTAATTGGTAAGACCATAGAGGTACATGGAGTTGGCACGGCTATCACAGATTTTGAAAATTTGATTCTGAACTCTTTCAATTTTTTGTTCATTTTCCTTTCCAAATGTTATCACTCAACTGCCTTTATCTAACTGACAAAGTAGGTTAAGAAATTAGGTTTACCAAGCAAAATGTACAAGGTTAAACAAGAACAAAAGTCAAAAGGACTTGCTTATATAGACCTTGAACTCTTGACGGTGGACGTTGATTTGCTTTATCTAGCAAGATTTATTTATGCTGAAGGATTTTTGCGATGTGTCTGTTTAACTTTTTCAAGCTGTATACAGAATGTTGTACTAACTTACAAATTGATAACATCAATGTGCAGGGATTTATTATCATTAGGGATGATGAGCATATTTTGTCAAGAATTAAAGAAATCGCAGCACAATTTTTGTGGGATATTGAATCAAATTTGCTAGAAAACAAAGAAAAGAAGATGGAAACCGTGTTATTTTGTAGAAAAAAGTTTTGGGCAATCGTCTAATGTGGTATGATCTTATTACAGAAATTTTGTATTCTTTCTAACTTCGGGTTATTTGTAATCTTTAAAGTTCTGCCGTGTCTGCTTTTATTCATTAAAGGTCATAATCTTAGATGTTTAGAGGGTAATCAACATGTACATGAACTTTCCACTTTTAACTACCACGCTGAGAATAGATAATTTGATCTTTTTCTTTCACATTTGCCTTGTATTCTACTACTCTGTCTTCTCTGCCTTTCTGAGAAATATTTGACCTCTCTATACTGTCAAACGTAATATATGCAATTACATCACACTGATAATAAAATTGACCTCTCTTAAGTTCAAGTCTTCTTTTTATTTGTTTTCCTTACAAGACCATGTATTGTAGTTTAAGCATCTTTTCCGTTTTGGTTGCCATATGCTGAGACTGTGCAGGAAGGAGACAAGGATTAACTCTCACGCTTTCTCTCCTTTTTAGTTTTTCTCCTACTTTCTTTCTGTCAGCTGATAAATTTAAGGTTTCGCAGAAAGACATAAGCATGAAGCTTTTATTTCAAATTATGTGTATAAAATATCCACACACACACACATACTCAGAGTTGGGTTTTATTGTTTAACCAAACCTGACGATAGCATGCATCAGATGGAAGTGAATCAATTCATGGTGTATGCATGCAAGTGGCAGGTCGAAAGTGAAGGGTAATTAATAAAGTAAATGAAGGCGCCAGTAAGAGTGATTGACAGTGACAAACGAAAGAGGTAACATGTATGTATATATATATATATATATGGGTCCTTCTAACATGTGCCGTTAGGGAACATGTTAAGGTTTATTTTGATTGGTCAAGTAAGTTTTCAAACATTAAAAATTATCTTTTAAATGAATTTTCGTAGAAATCAAGATATGAGATGCTCTACTAACCAATCAAAAGAAATCTTAAAATGTGCCCAAGAGCATATGTTAGATAAATCATATATATATATATATATATATGTTTGGACCACAAAAACGGAGCTGATATGACTAGACAACATCACGCTTGTCCCCTTCATCTTTCGCCTTCTCTGTCATTATTTCATTCAATTGTTGCAGAGCATGCATGCAGATGCAGATGAAGTGGTTTTTCTCCTATCTCCTTCTGCCTTTACTCTTCCTTCCTCCCTTCAAGGCCTTTAAGATCTCACTGTTAATCCATCCTCCATTTTGTGTTGTCACTCTACATATATATGTATATTTGCATGTATGACGACGAGACACCGTTCCCTTCCTTCTACAAACTCATGTGTCAGTGACCCATTTGAAGAAAGCAACTTTCACTTGATATATTTTGGTTAGTGTGCAAATTAATCACAGGGCATAGTGGCATACGGATCTCAGTATACTCCAATATGAGTAAATGAATAGGACATAGAATAGAATATTGGAAGATTGGAAGCCATACCATATTACTACGCCTTTCCTTTTATCGTGTGCATTGATCCAAGTATATATGAATGAGACACAGTTTTAAAAACGAAAGATTTCCAGCTGCTTTTGTGTGCAGTTATGTGCACTTTTAATTAATTTATATATATCTGGCAAACCCGGCCCTTTCTTGGTTAAGTCTAATCGAGCTACCGTTTTTCACGCTAGCACTTGAAATTAAATATGCATATTCGGATATTCTCACCTTCTAAATTTGGTTATGAATCTTTGTCTACCTTCATAACTTCTCTAACAAATAAAGTTCGATCAACTCAAATCTTTCTCTTTTGAGACATCTAAAACCGTTGCATGTGCTTTAATTTGTAAAAGGATTTTAAAACGGGAAAGGAAACATGCATGTATAATTGCAATGCCATAATTTAGTGCCAAAATTGATTTGGGTAAGGTAGGGTAGGGTTGATAGGTTGGATTGTGTCTAGTCAATGGATATGGGATAACAATAACATTGAATTGATTAGAAATTAATTGGTGATTATGCGAGTTGACATGGCAAGATTAATTTTCCTCATCTAAATGTGGGTAACAGTTTCACAAGATTTATGTTATAATTACCAAGTATACCAAAACGGGAAAACAACAACATGGGACTGCTTTGTTATGTACTAATTTACGGTAATAAATGTAATTGAATTTACAAAATATATGTACACCTTAAACTAGCTAGCCAGCGACATTTCAGTGGGAGATCGTGCATGTTTGATCATTTTAGGTATCCCCAAGATCATAATGAACATGATTTTCATTGCAATAATTAATCAACTTTATAGGATATGTCCATGCACAAAAAGAGTCACAGTACTTGTACAGTGAAACTATTTTTTTTAATTATTTATTAATACATTCTAAATCATAACTAACGAGTTCATAATTACATTGGGCTGAGATAAGTTTTGGCTGTTTTTAACTGGTAGGTAAAAGAATATGATGTTTCAAAAGACCTAGACAAGCTTCAACGACATGTACGTGTCATCTACCACTTTCCAAATTAGATAATCTCCTGCCTTTATTGGCATTTGAGACAATATGGAATAGATGGAGGAAAACTTCTATTTTGAGGAATAATAATTATGATTAAACACTGAAACCCCATGCTTTAGTAAACATTAATAATTCACAAAATTAAAGGTTAAGATCATTAGGATCAATAAGATATATTTAATATATGTAAAGTTGGGAATCAAAGTGTAGGCCCAAGAGTGAAGGATTAGGTGCATGTGATAAGATTCTGCTCTAGACGTTGGACATCATCAATTTTCTTCCCTTTCTCTTTGTGTTTTTGTTATTTGTTATTGGATCAGGCGATCTGGTGTGGGGGCTATCACTCAACTTGCAGGTTTTCTTTCTTTATTCTCTCAGCAATCTCTTTCTTAATTTTCTTCCTTTCTTATTTTTATTTTATTTTATTTTTTGGGAGGGAGAATGGCTGTTCATTGACAGTAAACACGTTATGTTTCAGAAATATACATATATACTCATAAATACCTAAGCCCATAGATATCAGCAAATGGTTCATGTATTTCTTAGATTATATATGAAATTGGAAGACATGCATGCACTCAATTAGTTGATATCTCTAAGCAACATTTGTTATCTCATTAAGTATCTGTACATATGAGAAGTTATAAAAATGAGACAATTAACTGGGGCAATTTCAATAACTACCATCACTTGTAAACGTTTTCTCCATTTATGATTATTATTATTAGGGAGTGATATATCATAAAGATTATATCATGGGTAGAATAATCCATATACTACAGTTAAATATAGTCCTGGTCTTTTCTGTTATATTAATCACATGTCTTTTATCACTAGTTTTAATTAATGGAATGGATAACATCTAAATCATATACATTAATTCAGGTCAATATTTTAAAAAAAATATATGTTCTCTCTCTGCTTATATTAAAGAGAAGAGTGAGCATGAATATAGAATTTAAAGTATGTAAATTACAATCATTTAATTTTCCAATATCATATATTAGTGCGTATATAAATGAAAGAATATTGATTAGTGACTTTGCATATATACCATGTAAAAATTATTTTAAAATTTAAAAGTTTAAAATTATTTTAAAATAATTTTTATTATTTTTATTGTATTTTAAAATAATAAAAATAGTTAATGAAATGTTATTCATTTTCTCTGATAATTTTCTATTTATTTTTTAATATAATATGACCGAAAAGTGATGAAATATTATCTAACTTCTTCCTATAACTTTTTATTTATTTTATCATTTTATGTCAAAACTTATTTTAGTATATAATTTGAGAGACTAACTACACAGTCCCTGAATCATATTGTATGTGATAAAAATGAAATATATTTGAGAATATATCGATGTTGATTGTTGAATGACTTTTTAACAAAATATATTAGAATTTATCGCAATTTATTCCACATTTAATTTAGAAAACTAAAGAGAAAATATAGTGGGTATGCACACCAAAAGTCAGGAGCAAGTAATAATTGATTAATGTCTTGTATATATGCATAAAAAGAAAATGCATGTTCATTCCATGGCAACGGTGATCTTATCTTCAATATTGTATGGTGGGGCACTAAGTTAAGAGTTGATTTGGTATTTATAAAGTAAAGAAACAAAGAAAGAGTTGAGATAATGGAGCAACAAGTAATAATTGAGGCTATGTTTTTGAGTATTAGAGAGAATGGAATGGAGTGGACATCATCAATGAAATATGAAATAGAATAATTTTAGTAGACATGTTATTGAGGAATTTTAATTTAAAAAAAAAAAGGAAGGGCGTCGTCTAATATTTTTTTTTGAAAGTTATAATTAAATGAAGAGAATGAAATCTCATTAATTTTTATTTTCCAATACCCTTAAAACATAAATACATGATTATCAATGCTAAAAGGATAAAATTATATTTTAAAATATAAAATAATTATCTTCTATATATCCTTCACCCCGTAATTTAAGGGGACAAAAAATAGGGTTTTAGTATGGAAGGCTAATTAATTAAGGAGGACTTTAATTTGAAGGTCTTCTATCATTTTAACTGATTTGAGTTATTTTATTCTTTTGCACTCGTTGTGTGACCCTCAATCCAACTAGAGGGAAGAGTCAGAAATGGCAATTAATAGTAAATGGAGGTAGCGTAGGCGGCAAATGTGGCGGCGTGTTTGTAAGGAACAAAGAGAAGTGAGGTTACTGAGTAACAATGGCCAATATAATGGAGACATGTATAGTGCAAGTAACAGAGAGAAAGATGGATCGATAATCGATATGATGAATTCGAAGATTAGATTGAAGAGTCTCAAGTAGTCTCAATTGAGTCAAAGAGAATGCAGTAATTAAGGAAGCCAAAAAGGCAAAAGGAATGAGAGAGACACTATCTAAGACTAATAGTTATAGAAGTAGGATGGGACGTGTGATGAATCACATCTCATCTCATCTCATCAGATCACTCTCTCTCTCAACTCTCTCATCATAATCATACATCATGTCTATATCCATCCATCCATCCATCTAGCTATATCCCTTTTGATCATGCATGTATATCTAAGATAAGATAATTAATAAATCTGCTAGTTAATTAAGTAATTAATTATGAGGTAGCCGGTACAAATTAAATTAATCAAAGAGATAGATAAGGGAGGGCACGTGGGAGTGAGTGCCAATGGCATGCATCATGTGCATTGATCATAATGTAATATCATGCATGAGCATGAGTGCATATATATAATAAGACACATGCATATATATGAGTATATATATGAGCATAAAATTACCAAATTAGTACTTTTGTCCCCTAATACTAAAGAGACTGTAGATTGGGGATAAAGAGAGGGAAGTGAGGTAGCTAGAGAGGGCCAGAGTCCAGAGGGGTTAAGGCCTTAAGGGTTAAGAAGGGATCAAGGGATATAAGGGTTATGGGTTGGCCGGGGACACGTGTCAGATCGAGTGGAGGGACAGTGTCCTATAGAGAATGGTACGGATGTTAGGGGTTTTGGAGGATGAAAGAAAAGGCTAAGTGTTAAGTGTGTTTTGATGATATGATGTACTATACGTGTGTGATCGAGTGGCTCAGAATCAGAGTGTGGACTCTCTCTTTCAATATTTGCCTTACTTCCCTCTCACTCTCGAATGGTCAGTTCATAACTTCATATGTGTCCCTATCACATCCTTCACATTCACATTAATTCACATGCACTCCTCTCTCGACTTGTCATTTCATTTGGAATCACTTTTTAGTTTTTACCCCTCTCTACCATCCTACCTTACTACCCACTTTTACTTTCCTTAATTATATACATACATACATAGCCACACATTTAATTCAAACTTACTCAATTGTATTTAATATTTCTTTTATTCTATAAATTATATACTCAATTATTCCCCCTCCAAACATTAATTTTGTTTAATTATTTTCTAAAAATAATTGGAGATTTTTTTTTCGTAATATGAGTTAAATGCTAAGAAAAAATTAAAAATTTAATAAAGATGTTTTAACAATTTAGCCAAATAATTTCAAAGGCTAGTATAAATAAATTAAATAATTTTTGTCTACAACTTATTATTTGATTTAATTACAATTTACGTAACAAAATAAGAATACTGATATTATTTGCTTAGTAGTTAGTACTACTATACATATATAGTTATCAAGATTCACGGGCCATCTGCAAAATCCCACTATATGCTGAAGACTTGTAATTCATTGTCAGCTCCACTCATACTGATCGAAGCGACAAACCAACAAAATGAATATCAAGAAAAACAAAACTAACCGCTAGAAATAATGAATGCATGCAAATCATAGAGAATTAACACACCTGATATCACGCTACATATGAAGAATATATTTTTTCCATATCAACGATCGAAATGCATTGATTCATCAAATTGCAAGCTTTACTTTACCATCAGGTTGTGATTCGCTTGGCAAGTAGGAAGTCTTGAAGGTCTTAATCACCATGAAGATATCGAGTATATATAATAATTAATGCGATTTTAAATATAATGTTTATGCATGCTTAGCTAGTATTATCTTCTTGTTCAAAAAATAAAAGCTTGTATTATCTTACAAAGGAATCGATAACCTTAAATAAGTAGTTTGATCGTCTAATTAAAAACTGATGTGTAATTATTTTGTTTCTTAGGAAAAGCAAGATTAATTTCAGATCTCAGTGCTTGCTGGTGTATATAATGGAAACTCCTAACTGGCCAAAATCCATCAAAAGGCACTTTGTAGTTTGAAGGTGTTTACTTTGATGGATCATGTAAAGTGAGTTACTGTGAAAGATGTAATTCATAAGCTTTGGCATATGTATATATGTCTCCACCTTATAACTGATTTTCACTGTGAGAGTATATATCTATATAGTGTGATGATACAAAAGCCAAAGTGCCAAATTCAATTCATAAGTGTAAAAGCAAAAGCCAAAAGCATGGCTTCTAGTTGTTGGCGCCAACACAGCTTTTCCAAACCAGAAGTTGAAGATCTTGCTCACATGCACACCCGAATCTTATGTAAAAGCTAGTGTACAATAACACGGTTTTGGGACTTACTTTTTAACTCTTGCAATCCTTAATTAACCAACAAAAATGCTCGTGGCTAATGCTAGATGTAGTATTAATTACGAACTAATTAATTAAGCATAGATAAAATAATAATAATAATAATAATAATAATAATAATAATATGTGTATATATAGTTTATGGTTCGCTTTGGATGGGAATCCACTCAAGGGTCAGAATTGGTGGGCGAAATCAATCAAATCCCAAATGCCTTTTTTTTTTCTTTTTATAAAATTGTAGGTATCTCTGACTTATCCGTTAACGATCTGGGTAAAACTTGTTTTACTTAAGCTATGAGAAAATAGTTAAAGTCATCCGTAATGTCAACTCCAAATATCAAGCATTGGTCTTCTTATCTCTGTATCAAACTATTGATGATAGATCAAAAATGGATTAATTCCACCATTTTGTAGTTACTTTGTGGGACCCCTTTTTGGTGCGATTTTCACCTGAAACAATCCCATCCCAATATCTCATGTGTGTTTAGTCGACTTCTTTTGGTCTAAATCTAATTAAGCTTCTCAACATTATATATATTCTTGTTCATCTAGAATTTTAAAGTGATGATGGGACCTACAAAAATCATATATGTGAGAATGAGAGACATGTCACACTCCCATTCCACCCAACCTTGGTATGCCTCACGCGCACATCCATCTAATAATGCCATTGTTGCCCTAATTTGTGGAAGTCAAAGGAGAAGGGAGGGTATACCATGTTAGGGGAAGTGGGTTTTTATTTGGTAGCACTTTAATTTCTTGCTTCTACACTTTACATATATAAGTGGGTAATTGCTTTCATCTCTTCAACTTGAAGCCCTACACACTCATCAACCCATCAATTTACTTCCATCTTTGTTTACGCAATATTTTATATATTTAGAAAATACCATGCATATACATGTATATGCCAAACAATTAATTAAACATGGTCAATTAAGGACGAAAGAAAAGAGGATTATTATGGGTGGGTTGATGATATAGGACTGATCTTGGTTTGATTGCAGATAAAAGTTGCTATGTTATATGAGCAAGCATTAATTGCGTGCGACCCTATAGCTTAGTCATCACTCATCACTGACTCCACCTGCACATCACTAACGTGACGACTAGGACTTCAAATAGTAACCAGCGTTAACAAACTAGAGTGGGTGCTTTTGTTTAATCATTTATATCTACTTATTTACTCCTACAATTGGGAGCTAGCTACCTAGTAGGGCATTTAATTACATTTATCTTCTTATATAATTATGTTGGAAATTGTCTCACTTTTCAAATCTTTTTCTAGTGTCAAGTACTACTCCCTTTTCCTTTGGTGAACATGGTTATTGCCTTATTGGTTTACCCCTGAAATTAGCAGTAATCAAGACCATGATAGTAATTAGCTAGAACTCTTTTTAGCTAATACTCCGATATAAAGCTTTCCATTTACCCCCCCCCCCCCCC
>QANZ01017962.1:19398-43914 GCA_003254925.1 Chamaecrista fasciculata
AAAAAAAAAAAAAAAAAACTTTCCAATTGGTCAATTGGAGAGGCTATAAGTATTCCATATCAAATTGGTGGGCCATATCTGGTTCCAATGAACTTTAATTTCCTTATATGAGATATATGTGTGAATGAAACGTATCTCATCACATTGAACTCATGTTTCCAGTCGCGCGTACTCAATCTAGCTGTGCATTTATATATTTATTATCAATGGGGTTATTAATTAATTAAGGTTTATCTTAATTTGAAGTTTCTCCATTGGGTTGATGAACTTAATTCATTAATTTATTTTTTCTTCTTTGGGTCACTTTCAAGGGATCTAAGGTGACTTGCCTTACTTCACAACCCTAGTGCAAAAAGACAGGAGTTCAAATTAGGAAAAAACTTATATAAATTTCTTGGTGATTATTATATTGTACATGCTGTCCACAAACTTGATGATTATTTATTTATTTATTTACATAAATGCATGGGTGAGAACATATATTTTTTTTTTGTTGATAAAACAATTATCACTTGTATTTATGTATCGATCTGCTAATTCTTTTTAATTTGTTAATGATTTTTCCCTTAAAATAATTGAGGGTGATTAAGATCAAACATTTTTAATCTCACTTCTCACCTGATTGACAGAGAATAAAAAAAACTCAAGTTTTTTTTTTTCCATGAGCAAGCATCCTTCAATTCTTCAACTGCACGCGTCAAACATTTTGTAGAGGTAATTGTTTTTTTTTTTTTGGCCAATATGTAGAGGTCATTGTTAGTATACTCATATCTTGAATAATATTAATTGTTCACGCCTTCGCGGTATTTCAAATATATGCTTAATTATTACTATAATGACGGTTTCTGCATATATCCGCTCAGCATGTGGCCCTTTCGCTGATCGATCACTAATTATCAATAATTTAGGTTCAGACAATTTTGTACTCCTTTTAGAAAATCTGAACGCACTAAGTTAAGTAGATCAATATATAAAAATTCCAGCATCATAAATTAAATTAAAGTAGTTAGATCATGCTGAGAGCAATAATAATAGCTCCTGTTCACAACATTTACCATAATTTTTAAAATTTTTATATTTTAAAATATTTTATCTTTTACAAAATCAAGAAATTATTAATTATTTTTTTACAATTTTATCTCTACCTATTCTCTCTTAATACTCCATCCGGTTCTATATATCTGATGTTTAAAGTAGATACACACAGATCAAGAAAATGATTAGTTCACCTAAAATTAAGAGAAAAATGAGATAAAAAGACTAAATTATCCCTATTAAATTATTTAGAAAATGTTTATTCATTTATGACTCTTTATATTTAATAGGAGCAGAATAGTAAAATAAATAATTAATGTTCTCTTGAATTTATAAAACATCAGATATTTTGGAACAAAAAATTTTTTCCAAAACATCAGATATATAGAAACGGAGGGAGCTAGTAATAAATATCCTTTGAAAATAGTAAAGAATAAATAAGGATAATATAGTCTTTGTGTCTTATATTTTTATAAGTTTAAGGTGAACTAATCACTTTTTTGGTCTGTGTGCACCCACCAAATTACAGCAGATATTGTAAAACCGGATGAAGTAGCTTATAAATATGTATCATCAATAATGGGTTTATAGCTTTACTCCATCCGGTTCACAATATTTGTTGTAACTTGGTGGGTGCACACAAACAAAAAAAAAATGATTAGTTCACCTTAAACTTATAAAAATATAAAATACAGAGACTATATTATCCTTATTTATTTTCTACTATTTTCAAAGGATATTTATTATAAAGAGAGAATAGATGAGGATAAAATTATAAAAAAAATAATTAATGCTTTATTGATTTTGTAAAACATCAAATATTTTAAAACAAAAAAATTCTAAAAACCATGACAAATATTGTTAACTGAGAACGTACTTTTTAGTCACTTCGATTTTAATAATTAGTATCTTGTTGTAATCGAGAATATTAGTACTCTCTCCGGTTCTATATATATGATGTTTTAAAGAACTTTTTTTATTTCAAAATATCTGATGTTTTATAAATTCAAGAGAATATTAATTATTTTTGTACCATTTTACCCCTATTAAGTATAATAAAGTCATCAAAGCTACTATTTACTTATGTGACTAACTAGGAGTTATTTAATAGGGATGGTTTAGTATTTTTATTTTATTTTTCTCTTCATTCTAGGTGAGCTAATTATTTTCTTAATCTGTGTATATCTACCTTAAACATTAGATATATATAACCGGAGGGAGTATTAATTTAACGTGTTAATTATCAAACATAGTTGCTAGAAAAGTAGAAATTGGACACCAGCGATACTTTAGGAATTTCGGTTTGTTGTTGTATTGAGCTAAAAGAGAGAGTGAGAGACATTTCATTTTTCAAAGGCTAATAATTTATGTGAAGACCACGGCGATATATATATGTGTGGCCTAGAATCCATGTGCAAAATGGTAAACCACATTGTTAAATCCGAGTGTTCAATATCACCTTTCTTAGGTCTGTCACTTCACCAAAGTCAAAACAGACCGACCTTCCATTGGGAAAACAACAAGAAATTAAATTCTCCACCCCTACCCAAAATCAGGGTGATTTTAATTTGAGAAAGGCACATTGTAAAAGAATGGGGATATTTTAGTAATAATTAAGTTGTTAATTGAAGTAGTAATATTTAATTTCTGCATAGAAAAATTCACAGGGGATATATTAAGAAATGGCTAATATAGGCTCAAGAAATCAATGATGTTAATAATAATTCAGTGTGACTGTTGTCATTATTATTTTAATTATTAATATTTAAAAAAATATTNTATAATTTATATTAATTTAATTAAGCAAAAATTTTACAATATTATTATTTTTTTAGTTACAATATTATTTTTTAGTTGCAATATTTCTTTATTTTTAGTTGGATGATGAGGAAGGTGGATGATTCTGCCACCTGTTTATACCCATCTTTCATATGGCGGTGCTTTGAAATTTCAAAGAGGCCACTCATTTGTGGGTTTTTTTATTTACATAATACACTCAGATATATTATGTATCCCAATATTCAACAAAATTTCTTATTTCTCCAAATGGGATACGCATCGGACTAACACAATTTTAACATTTTAATTTTTTCTGCAATATCGTGTCCTGCAGACACGATTTCAGAACTTCAAGACTGACGTGATACTGAAATCTTGTCCCTCAAGCACAATTTCAAGACTGACAAATGTCAGCCCTTGGGCACGATTTCAACAATTTATGGGGGAGGCGGCCTCCCCATATATATATATATAATATAATATATATTATATAATTGTATTTTATAAAATTTAATAATAGTATTTTATAATTGTGTAAATTAATTAATTTTATTCAAACTTCTGACACTTGTTTAAGTGACCTAATGAGTTAACCACTAGACTAACAAGCTTGGTTTGTGTATTATTTGGGACTAAATAACTCTATTTACTATTATTTTTAAGTGTTCAGTATTTGTCATATGTATTCTATTTACTTAAAAATTTGTAGTTGTGATTAAAAAACAAGTGACAAATATATACATATAATTTTTGCAAAATTTGTTATGGTTAAAATTACAAAATAACTCCAAAAGGTACCAAAGTGTTAACGGAGAATTAAGGATAAATTACACTTTGGTACCTTGTGGTTTGGTCATATTTCACTTTGGTACCATATGGTTTAAAAAGTGACACTTTGGTACCCAGTGGTATTCCCCGTTAACACTTTGGTACCCTTTTGGAGTTATTTAGTAATTTTAACCATAATAAATTTTGCATAAATTATATGTATATATTCGTCACTTGTTCTTTAATCACAACTACAAATTTTTAAGTAAATAGAATACACATGACAAATACTGAACACTTAAAAATAATAGTAAATAGAGTTATTTAGTTTCAAATAATACACAAACCAAGCTTGTTAGTCTAGTGGTTAACTCATTAGGTCACTCAAACAAGTGTCGGGAGTTTGTTGATTTGTTTTTGGCACGAGTTTTTATTGATTATTTAATTAATGTCTCAACTTTATTATGATAAAGAGTTAAGGACTATGATTGGAACCTTGACTAGCTTCAGCATTCCTATGTTTTTTAGCAGTTAGATAAAAAAAAAATTATGATCAATGAATTCAAATGAAATTAGTCTTCACCTAAATCATTACGGATAGTTAAGAGAAACTCATTGTTAAAAAAAAAAAACTTTTAAAGAAATAGTGTGCATGGCCATACACTCCACATGTCCTCTTTCATCTAAGAGTTGAGAAGTTGAAGTTCAAAATCTCTTTCAAATCAATGCCCTTATGATAATCTAATGGTCAATGATTTTTATTGTATAATTATTTTAAAATATGATCTCATTTAATCATTTCATGTGAAATGACATTTTTTAATTATTTTAACAATAATATAATAGTGCAGTGTTATATCTGAGGTTTTTACATTATTGGCTAGATAATAAAATATCAAACATTCTCATCAAAATGTAGTATATGAAATTATAATTATAATACTATATTAAATTAAATAAAAAAAAGTATAAGCTAATATATTCAATATGAATAAATCGATCATTATATTGATTTGCATAATTACAAGTTTACAACTGTTCTCAAGCTTAATGATTTGAATATTAAGATCTTAAACGCATATTCTTCATCCACTAAACAAACTTACGACACTACTTTACTTCTCTTACGTTAATAAATATTAAGTTCAAGTGAATAATCAGACAAATTCTGGATTCATCTCCATATCCATGAGATGATAGTGGATTGCGACTGAATAAAACAGATAGATTAAAGGGACAAAGAGTCAGAGTTAGGGAAAATCAATGCAATCAAGTAGTTTCAGAAACATATAATGTGGTTTGTCTAATGCACATTAATTATAACAACTAGGAAATTTTACAATTTTATCACATAAACATCCAGAGTACACGACACGGCTTCCGTCGGCTACAATCAAAGCAAAGAAAAAGATGTATGAATACTTATCCAGTTGAATAAAATAGAGTGAGATAAAACAGAATTCAGGAGTCAGCAAAAAATATATATGTATGTATAAGATCAAAAACAGGAAAGCAGAAAATCATGCAGTGATTAAGGGAGGACTGGTCAACACTATTGGCCTGAAGCTTCTCATCCATGTTGATTCGTCCTTTCTTCTAAAAGTTAGGTTTGTGCAGTGACAAAAATCTTTGGTTAATAATTTAATATGAAAAAACGAAACCAAGAGAATAACAAAAAAACCAAAAAAATAGCCAAATAGGGATTACAATTCTTAAACAGTGTAAGCAGTATCGGCCAAGAGGCAGCCTCTGCCTTCTAGTAGGGGGGGACTCGATGACTTGTACAAGCAAATGAGTGGGTAAAACATATTTTTACTTTTCAAATTTTCATCAACTTTAAATTTTGTCTTTAAAATTTGGTTGCTGTGAGTTTCATGCTAAAATTTTACATTTTAGTCCATTATATCTTTTATTCTTATTCTGTCAAATGATTTAACAAGAGACTCTATATAAATAAATTAGGGTAAATTACACAAAAGGGCCCTGTTGTTTGACCCATTTTCAGATAAGGTCCTGTGGTTTAAAAAGTGTCAAACTGGGGGCATGTGGTTTCCTCTGTTAGCAAATAGGGTCCCAGGTGGTTTTTTCCACCAAATTAACGAGTTAGGTTAGAATGAATTTTAAGGTGGACTGTTTTGTAATTTGAACATTTTTTTCTATTCAAACAAATTAAAAGAGGACTAATTTGCAATTTAAACCAAAATATAATAAGAGCAAATTTGGGTAAAAGAAAAACGCAGAAATCAATTCATCTTCATCTCCAATCTCCATCTCCATCTCTATCTCCATCAACCCTAAATTGATTTCATCGTCATCTTCAATCTCCAATCTCCATCTCCAAGCTCGAGGAAGGACAAAAATAATGAGATTTCATCTTCAATCTTCAACTCCAAAATCAAACCCTATATCCCTGATTTCAAGCTCGCCTTCGACCATTTCTGCATCCACGCTGACGGTCGCGCCGTCATCGACGAGCTCGAGAAGAACCTTCAACTTCTCCCTCACCACGTCGAAGCTTCCCGAATGACTCTTCATCGATTCGGAAACACGTCCTCCAGCTCGATCTGGTACGAATTGGCCTACACCGTATTCAAGTGTATTAGCGCCGTCTGGAAAGCACTCAAGAATGTGAAACCCTTGCCTAATAATCCATGGCAGGATTGTATTCATAGGTATCCTGTGAAAATCGATTCCTGAATGAATTCTTCATCCCGGAATTTATGTTGGTTAGCCATTGAATTCATCTTCTTCTGGGTCTTCTGTGATATAGGGTCTATGTGGGCTTTTGCTTCTTTCATCTCACGGATGCGCTTGTTGATAAGGCTGAGAACAGGCCTTCGGCAATGTCAGATTCCGATTTATATGTGCGTGTAAATCTGAATGTTTGGTGTAAATTGGAATCTCATTCTTTTTTGTCCTTCCTCGAGCTTGGAGATGGAGATTGGAGATTGAAGATGAAGATGAAATCAATTTAGGGTTGATGAGGATTGGAGATCGGAGATTGGAGATGAAGATGAATTGATTTCTGCGTTTTTTTTACCAAAATTTTTCTCTTATTATATTTTGGTTCAAATTGCAAACTAGTCTTCTTTTAATTTGTTTGAATAGAAAAAATGCTCAAATTACAAAACAGTCCACCTTAAAATTCATTATAACCTAACTCTGTTAATTTGGATGGAAAAAATCACCTAGGACCCTATTTGCAAACAGAGGAAACCACAGACCCTCAATTTGACACTTTTTAAACCACAAGGACCCTATCTAAAAATGAGCTAAACCACAGGGCCCTTTTGTGTAATTTACCCAATAAATTATTACGAGATGATAAACTAGAAAATGGCAGCACTTACCTAGTTCACCGGAATGGGCTGCAAGAGCCAAGAGTTGAGCAAGAACCTGCAAGAGCTTCACAGGGGGGCCCTGCGAAGTGTACTCTGACGCTCAAGTTAGTAAGAGAGTGATAAGAGAGTAAGAGAATTTCAGAGTGTAAGAAGTAGCTAACCTTGAACTGCTGAGATGGGCTCTATTTATAGAGCAGGGGAGAGAGAGGTGGTCAGCGCGCGGGGCGGACCACGTAACCGGACACGATCTCCACCAGCAGAGATGGTGGAGACCGAGATTTGCGGAGCAAGGCAATCGTGGGTGATTGCGTGTCACGTCGCTAGGCGGGCGCCAGGAAACTGGAGATCGTGGGTGTGAACAAGACCATAGCCCACGATCTCCCGTAGCGTGGATTGCGGAGCAAGGTAGTCGTGGATGACCACGTGTCATTTGGGGGACGTGCGCCAAGACCCAGGATGGATCACGGCCGCCCCTAAATGTGCAAAGGGCGCCCGATTGGCTCGAGGGCGCCGCGCAAGGTGTGGAGGGGAGAAGAGGCCCGGTGCGAGGGCCGTTTAGGCATACGCCCAAATAGTGATGTATCACGAGACATATTTGATAATTAACCTAAACTTTAATTTGGAGAAATATTTGATAGTACACTCAAATATTAGTGATGCATTTGAATATAAATCCTAAAAATATAAACAAATTATTGGAGTCCTCAAATTATTTGAGAAAATTAGAATAATGAATAAAATCAATCAAAATGTAAGATTTTGGAGACAGAATCAGTAACAAATAAATTCAAGAGACAAAATTAAAAATTAATATAAAATTTAGCCAAGAAAATAGTACTTTTGTTCAAATTTGTTCAAATGTGGCTACTGGCTAGGAATATTATAGATAAGTAAATATAGCCAACATTTTTTTAAGGTATAATTAATTGTTCATGGTTTAATTTCAATTTTTAAATAAGTTCTGGGATAGGAAACTGCAATATATTAATTAAAAGTCAAATATCTAATATAGACGACTCAATCAATTATTTGTTATTTAAGTTTAGTTTTTAGATGTGCTGTATGTGGATAATTTATAACTTACTAATAATAGTCTAAGCTTAACTCAATTACTCGTTTTTTTAATACTTGTTTTATTTCATTAAACAAATAGACTACTCGTCTATTAAATCTGAGCTTGATTTAGGATGGCACTTGCTTGAAGAAAATGTCTAAGACCAATGTGAGCTAATCACATTAACACAATAATTCAAGAAGTAAAAGGTCCTGTAATATTTTGTTATTTTGATTTTAAAGAATCTCATGATGTAACAGTAACTCAGTAATATTATTCAATTCAGGCAAAAAAAAAAAAAAGAAGCAACATTATTCAATTTTCTACGCCTTTTCTTTCCATTATTTCATAGTCTTCAAACCTTTTTTTTGTTCAAGAAAAAAATGTTGCAGCATTAAATAAATAAAAATATTCTTATAAAAAATGAGTCTACAAAAGAAACTTGAAATGTGTGATACAATTTGTTCAAAAAAAAAAACGAAAGAAAGAAATGTGTGAAACAAATAATCCTTGTAGGAGCTCATAATAATTGGTTCCTTTGCAAAATTGCAATCATTGTAGCATTTCAGCATTTGATATATGTGGGTGTGGCACCAGCGTAACAACGAACAGTCTAACAAGTAAAAAACATGCAGGAAATTAAAACAGCATTTTTGCCACTTTTGTTTTGAGCTGAACTTTTGTTTTAGAATTTTATGCAAAGTTTTGCCTTTGGGAAAGAAATATGGGGAATTTATTCATAGAGTGCACAAGGTGGCGTAATTTATTATATGAAACTTATTATGAAAACATTTTATTTCAATCCTATTACTAAATAAATTTCAAGATGGTTAATTTTCTCAAGTTGAGAGTGAGAATTGTATATATAAAACATTATTTTTTAATGTAATATCGTATAAAGAAAACGAAAACTTCTTGCAACCATTATATCATCTAAATTCCAAACACACAATTAACATAAAAATATTACCACTAACCATATCTATATAAAAATTTAACACAAACACTTATCATCACCTGACACAGTCAAATATAACTTGTTCAGAGCTATGAATAGTCAATATTCTTAATCAAAATAACAAGAAAAATAATTGCATTTAATTATTATCAAAAGCTTTAAATACAAAGTAATACATGTGTGATATTTATAACTTGACATTTTATAATTGAGAATTTAAAATGTTATTTTCCTAGGAAATATATAGGAAATTACAATTGAAGTTTTAATGAAATTAAATAGGAATTCATTTTACCCACACAGCGTATTGGTCGCCAGAGGTAGCAAGTGTGTAGTCTTGGGGAACAAGGTTACCAAGATCCAACTTGGGCCCAATCTTCATAACGACCTTGTTGTCAATCTGAGCCATATATAGGTCATCTTCTGCTGCTAATATGTTCACATTGCTATTCTTATTGATCTGATTCGTCTTCCTTATGTTAGCCAATTTCACTATCTCCTCCTTCAACCCCCAATCAAAGAAGTGGTCGTAGAACTACAAAACAAAAGGTCCAACAAAGAAAGAATTTTCAGTTTCACATAATCAAAGTGTTGAAAAAAGCATCAGAATAATTTAAGGTTGGAGAAAGCATACAATGGTTGGAATCCCAGGATGCGTGAGAATGTAAGCGTATCCCTGCATTACTTTATCAGATGGGAAAGGCCATTGATTCTGTGTGGAACCCGTGTCGTGATTGTCAATAAACGTCACTGCGTTTTGTGGCTTTATCCCAATCATTCCTGGTGGATTTCCATTCGAATCATTCATCCTCCATAATTCACCTTGTACTGCAGCTTGAAGAATCCCTTTGGTTGTGAAATCAAAGGCAGTGACAGCACCACCAGCTTCTTCAACCCAATTAACCAACGCATTACGATGAGCATCTTGATTATACTCTGGCTTCCCATCCTGACCGTAAGCAAGATTGTCCCATTTCTCTCCCACAGCGAAATCGGGAAATGTTCGTTGCATATAGATTTTTGTGATATAAGCAGCATATCCCTTCACGAAATCGAATCGCCAACCGTGAAACCCTATTTCGCTCTTGAGCCAATTCATCCAGTCGGACAATTCATTCTGAACTCGAAGATTCAGATGATCGATGTCTGGTGCCGGCGGGTAATCCAATCCGGTATCGTTGTTTCCAGTGCCGTCCGAATAGGTGGTGTCGTCTGCGCAAATCATGTGTGCGTTCCAATCGAGACGCGAATCTGGAGTGCCGCCTTCGAAGATGCTATAAATTCCTCTGGAGTCCTTATACTGTGCGGTTCTGTGATTGATGACTATGTCAGCAACAGATTTGATTCCGTTTTCGCGTAAAGCCTCAATCAGGGACACCAATTCGGCTTCGGAGCCGTATGCTGATGCATTGAGATCGTATAGCCTTCCTGGTAGGTACCCTAAACATGGAAATGGAAGAACACAAAAAAAAAGAAAAAAATCAAAACAGAACATTATGGCGGGAAATTGAATGAGGGATAGTGATGATTATTCGGTGAATTGGAATTGTACCTTGAGAAGAAACAGATTGGGAAGGAGGAGGGAGCCAAATATGGGTGATTCCAGCTCTGACTAGGTCAGGGATAGTGGAGTTCTTGAGGGAGTTGTACCATCCTCCTTTGCCACTTGATTCCCAGTTGAAGCCCTAAATATAATAGTAACGTTATTCATGTTCATATTCATGAGCAATTAAATTATAAATTGCGCGTTCAATGAAATTTGTGAGTGAAAGAAGAAGAAAAAGGAAAAAAGATGTGAAACCTGAAACAGCAATGTATTGCATGAGAGAAGGGGAAGAAAGAACGAAAAGAAGAGACAAAAAATGCAGAGGAAAGGGAGGGAAGAAGGCATGGCCATGATTCTGCTGAGAGCGTGTGTGGGAGGGGGCTTATATTTATATATATATATATATATAATGAGGGTGTGTGACATTATTCCCATTGCTGCTAGAGGTCAAGCAAAGTAAAGGAAACTGGAAGTAAGAAAGAAGGCGAAGGTGGGAAATTAACTGTAAAAAGATAACGAGAGGAAAGTCAGATGGCGTGTACACATGGCGGAAACTTCGGAGTTGCTGGTGATATAATAACTGATATGAATAACAAACACAAGTGGGAGAACTCTTATTAATCATATGGTGAAAGACATTTTGATCTTAAAATTATTTTTTATTTTGTTTTAATCTTTGAACTTTTACATTTGTTTTACTAGAATAAAAAGTAATTTTAAGATTAAAATAAAATTAATCTATAATTTAAACTTTAAAGTCTAAAATAAAATTTTGAACTAATCATATTTAGGACATCTACAAGACTAGAACCTCTTATTCTAGAAGAAAAAGAAAATGATTACCACTTTACAAAAAAAAGAAATGTCTGACTTTCTTTTTTGTCCGAAAGAAATGTCTGACTTTTTTTTTGGCCTGAGAAATGTCTGACTTGACCATCGTGTTTTTGAACGTACCAAACGAACATGGAATTTTATTAAATATTATTTAATTTTTATAAAGGGATCTCAAAATAGTCTAATGATAACATGTTAGTTTCTAAAAGGAATTATTAAATCACTTATATAAAAGACAAAAACATCATTTTAATCTATAAATTTAACATTAATTTTCAATTTCATCCTTAATATTTTTTTTGTTGTCAAATATTTCACATTTTAATCAATTTCATCATATGCTCTTAATTTAACCAAATATTAGTAACAAAATCTACGTGACTCATGACATTTAATGAAAAATTGATATATAGAAAAAGAAAATCCTAACTCAAATTGAAAAATAAAATGAAATTTATTGTTAATTTATTAAAAGAAGTTAATCAAATGATGAAATTAACCAAATGTGAAATATTGGGATGAAATTGATAGCAAAAAACAATTAGAGATAAAATTGAAAGTTGATGTGAAATTTGGGGACCAAAAAATTATTTTTGTCAATATAAAATGAATGAACCCAATCAAGATTCGCACATCTTATATTTATGTAAAAATATACAAAATTTAAATACATGTCAATATTCCTCTTTATTTGACGTAGATATTTTATATATATTTTTTTTTTGCCTGAGTAGATATTTTATATGAAACTGTTATATACTTATATCAAATTGGGCAGCTAAATATACGTATATATATAGTGCTGGACCACTAAATGGAATTGTTGTATCACTTGATCGACGTATAAATATATAAATTGAGAATATTGTTGGATTGATAATAAAAAGAGAGAAGAGAAAGGCGAAGGAGAGAAATTCTTTACCAAAAAAAAAAAACTTCCTCTCTCACCCTCTAATTATTCAAACAAGACTTAAGTTCACCAACCAGAACCCAAACTCTTACTAATCATTCGTAGAGCAACAAACAGGATAAGAAATGTGAGTATGTGGATTATTGGGAGGTGAAAGTGGAAATAGTAATAGTCTAATGCCACTCAAGGATATTTAAGACTGGAAATGATAATAGTCAGGAAAACATATCAATGAGGTGAGGAATATCAATTTAGATCTTATATAGTGTACTATAGGTGTAATGTTGATAGAGAAAAGAATATAGTAAAGAGAGAAAGTGTCACTCTCTCAATACTATACCTCTAAAGTACTATAGAGGATTTAAATTGAAGGAATATTAGACAAACAACATACCTTATTGATGTGAGCATGAGAGGCACGAGATGTGGAGGCATAAATGAAGAGCTGAGTTTACCTCCAAGACCAATCACAAGATCAAGAGCAAAGAAGTTCAAAGAATCACTCTAAATTTATGTGGGAAAATTACTGGAGCATGTGGAGGATAAAGATTCTAAGGATGCAGAAGAGATTATACATAATCAATCAGGCTCCAATGTTTTCTATGGGCCTCATATGCGTGTAGTAAATTATTTTAAGCTTGGAAATGTTTAGTTTATTTGTTTAAGTGTGAAATTGGGTCTATGATAATTTAGTGGACTATTTTAATTTGTCATAGTTTATTTAATATTTTTCTTTTGGGCTTTAGTATGGCTTGTTAGAAAGGCTCTTTTGTTTATTTTAAACATTATCTTTTAATTGGGCTTTAGTTGATGGAATGTAGTAGAGCCCATTTGCTATTAGGGTTTTTTATCTCAAGGAGTATAAATACTCCATAAACTCTTGGCTGAAAGAAGAATTCATAGGATATGTGGTGTCTATCTTCTTCTATTGCATCAAGAATTATTTCTTATCAAAGTAATCACTTGTGGCGAATTCATTCTTGATTTTTTAAATCAACCAATTATTTGCGTTTCCATTTGCACTTGTTATTTGGGGGTTCAATAGGTTGGGGGTTTCATTCCATCTAATTGTTCTATCTATCTTGTGTGTTGGGGTTTCGGGTTCTTTATAACCTTGGGGTTCCGCATCATTTGGTATCAGAGCTATATATGGCTTGGGATAAATTCTTATTTATCTTGTTTATCATTTTTTTTCTTTCAATTTTTGTGAAAAAAAAAACAAAAAAATTGGAGAATCTGTTTATGTGGAGAAATTATGGGCTGATACGAAATATGTGTTGTTCGTCCACTTTTATCTTGTTTATTATTTTGTATATTTCCCTAAGTGCTAATGATATTCAAAATTTTATTAAAAACAAATTTTCTTAATATTCAAATTATGTTGGTATTTAACTAAATTTCATAGTTCAAATATAAAAAATGAAGTAGTTTTTTTAAATAAATTACAAATAAGAATCTATTACAAAAGTTAAAGATGAAATCAATAAGAAAAAAAATTGAGATGAAGTCAAGCCTAATTCTTAAATATATGTTCCAAACGTAATATTAGTTTAACAAGTAATGTCTTGGTGGCTGAAGGGAAAATGATTTTAATAAATATAAACTTTAGACTAATCGTGAATGGCACTGTATTGGTTAACTTTCGGACTACTTTTTGAACTTTTGTGATTTTATTGAAATGTACAAGTTACTCATGTAAGTTCATACTTCAAAAGGCCATAACGAACGAACTATATAGTATATAGTGTAGAGGTTTGAATACGCCAAAGAAGCAAAGAGAAAAGATACAGTTTTTTTTTGGCCGAAAGAAAGGATACAGTCATACTCTCTATCTGTTATTTTTTTTGCAGATTTGTCTATTATTAGGGAAGAGTCTGGTATAAGCTGATTTTGATGTAGTTTGATTGTATAAGTGGCTGGTTGCTCTATTTTTTTTCTTTTCCATTGGTGTTTGTAATCTGTGTTTTGTTGAATAAAAGATTTCTTGGTTAAAAAAAAATAGAAAGGATACAATTTCATTTATCATAGGATATATAAATTTTGAGAAGCTTTACCTTTTTTTTTTTTCGGTACAATCAAGAGGCTCAAAAAGAGCCAAAGCACAAAGGAAAACCTAAAAACCACAGGACAACAAAGGCCCGAAGCTGTCTTCAAACAAAAGCCTCTTAATACAACTAGGAGACTCAACCCATCGAACCCAAAACTGCTCCATCTTCATGCCAAATCCAGCCAAGGCATCAGCCACGCGATTCCCTTCTCTAAGCGTGTGAAGAACCCTAACGTTCCAATCTCTTCGCACCAAGTCAAGAATGAAATGCGTCAAACCAGCACTAACCTTCTTTCCCTTAATCGCACCACACATCAATTCCACCACGCCCAACGAATCAGATTCAAGGATAACATCCCTAAATCCTAAGTCCCACGCAAGCCTCAGCTCATCGTACAATCTCCACAACTCTGCTTCCAAAACAGAACAGAAACCCCACCTTCTAGCAAAACCACCCTTCCAAACGCGGTTTCAAGAAAAGAGAAGCTTTACCTTTTTATTTTGAGAAAAAGGCACATTGTGTCATTCTCAGTTATCACCCTATTACGATTTGCTTTTTAAGCTATAAATTGTTATATTTTACTTTCTGGTTTTTTAAAAAGGAAAAAATATACTTTTAATCTTTTAACTTAAGTTTTATTTCCAATAAGAGATATGGTAACTCAAAAAACATTGTTAGTATATATACGAGATTTGTTGAATCTATAAAACCATATTATTATTATTATTATAAAATCTTGACTAAGCAACTTGTTTATTTCAAAGTAATTTTTTTTTGGGAACAAATAAGCAACTTCTTTTTCTTAAGAAGCTTGGCCATACAAGTTATAAGAAGATAAAAATCGACCCACTTTCGGGGTTTGGGGTTCATCCTCTTCCTCAGTCCTCACTACCTTTTCACTTTTCAGCAGGAGATTTGTCCTTTACTTTTGTGACGTGAAAAATCTCCTCTTGATTCTTCTGTCATTTTGGAATTTTTTTCTCATTGGAGAACAAAGATGAATCTTTTATGAAGATTTACATCATAACTTTAACAAATGTCATCTTGAAGCACAAATTTAAAGAGTAAATGTGTTGTGACGTTTAAGTTATGGAATATCATATTTATTGCATTATTTGTATTCATAAGATGCTTGGTCTGTCTGGATCTAGCCTTAAGGTAATAAAGTGTGTTGCTCTAAGGATTTGAGTGATTCCTTTAAGATTAATTTTCTATTCTTCCACATTGTGGAGTGCAGTCTTGTTTTGTTTTTCTAGTTCTCTTCTATTCTGCCTAACTGTCTCCTATTTGTATCATGATAATCTTTATCAATTTAACCCGAAAAAAAAAAAAAAACTTTATGTGAAGTTACAAAGAAAACAAATTAAGTTTTACAGAAAATAATGAACTCCAACATTGTGATATCAACAAGACAACAACTTGTATTAAGTTACCAGCATTCCTCCTTTTGCACACGAAGCTGGCTGTTTTCAGGCAACGCATGGAGAAAAATCATTCCCAAAGTATAGTAACTTAATATGGTTTCATCCAACAGCTGATGGTAGGGCACATTAATGAAACATATTTTACTTATTGACACTCTTTTCCACACAAGTTTAACAGAAGATAATATTGGAGATAGACAACATTGAACAAAGTATTAAGGACGAGAACAATTGAGATGCAATGCTTAATATTTAATACTTATTAGTACTTCAAATACTCTTGTCACAGATAAATCATCCAACTAAAGACACTGCAGAGTAGGAAATATTTAAGTACTCTGCTATAGAGAGCAAAATGTCCAAACACATGAATTTTTAGTGATTTGATAATGATCTCAAGACATTTATACTAAATACTGTAACTGAAAGTTCATTGAAAGTTTGTGTTCAAACACTTGGACTCTAGATTTTCCCAATATGTAAATTCTTTATTTACCTCAAGGTTCTTTAGAACAAAATACATTAATGAGCCATGTACTGTCTTATGAATGATGATGCATGTAAATTAACCAGAGATGTTTCTCCACTTCTTTTGATTGGTGACGAAAGATAATTTAACCTAGAGCAAGCAACACTACCATATTTTCTCACAGCTTGGAAGGCTTTGGGAATATATCTGGGGTGAACTTCTGGGCAGCACTCAGACTTCCCTTAATCTTCATCGCACCCCTGAATCCATAAATCATCGAAAAATTTGAATACAGGCCAAGTATGTAAACAAAAATGAAATACTATACATTGAAGTATCCATTAAAAGGTCAAACCTCATGAAAGCGATCTGTGGATTCATTTTCCCCAACGCAACTTTCACAAAATCCTCATCCTTAAATGAAAATGTGGCATCAGGCTTTCCTCCTTCATATGGTCCTAAATATCCATGCAACCAAATAATCATACAACATAGCTTCAAACATGTTCTTCCCAAAATACACGTCAAGTTAGTCAAAATGCAAGGTAAATTGCACAAGATCAATGAAACATGTTGTGAATTTTTAGAATACTCAGATATATTCTCATTAGGCAAATTAGACTAATATATACAAGGCTCCTATTCTAATTTAGGGAATAAAATAAAATACATAATAAATATGATAAAGCCTATTTACAATTACTAAAAATAAATAATAAAAGGTAGAACACACAATAGGGTCACCAACACTCCCCCTCAAGTTGGTGCAAAGATGTCACACATGCCCAACTTGAAAACTAGTGTGTGAAACATTTGTTTACTAAGGCCTTTAGTAAACACATCAGCAAGTTGCTTCTCTGACGCCACATAGCACAAATTGAGGATGCCACTAGTAACCTTCTCTTTGATAAAGTGTCTGTCAATCTCAATGTGCTTCGTTCGGTCATGCTGAACAGGATTCTGAGCTATACTAATAGCAGCCTTGTTATCACAAAACAAGGACAATTTTTCTCTTTCTAGTAAGCCCAGCTCTGCTAACAGTTTCTGGACCCACAAAATTTCACAAACTCCCTGTGCCATAGCCCTATATTCTGCTTCTGCACTGGATCTAGCAACCACATTTTGCTTCTTACTCCGCCAAGTTACTAAGTTTCCTCCCACAAGAGTACAATATCCGGACGTGGATCTTCTGTCATCTAGTGATCCAGCCCAATCAGCATCTGTAAAGGCTTCTATCCGGAAGTGACCGTGCTTGGAGAAAAGTAATCCCTTCCCTGGGCTGGATTTTAAATATCGCAAGATGCGAAAAACAGCCTGGCTATGGGATTCTCGCGGGTCATGCATAAATTGGCTGACCAAACTGACAGCATAAGCAATATCTGGTCTGGTGAGAGAAAGATAAATAAGCTTCCCAACAAGCCTCTGATATCTCTCCTTATCAACAGATTCTCCAACCCCCAATTGTAGTTTGTGATTACTTTCAATGGGAGATTCAGCTGGTTTACACCCAGTCATACCAGTCTCCTTCAAGAGATCTAAAATATACTTCCTCTGAGAAATAAAGATTCCTCTTTTTGATTGAGCAACCTCAATTCCCAAGAAATATTGCAACTTTCCAAGATCTTTGATTTCAAACTCCTGAGCTAATAACTTCTTCAACCGAGTCATCTCCTCTCTATCATCTCCAGTCATAACTATATCATCCACATAGACTATAAGAAGAGTGAGTTTCCCCTCTTTACGCTTTATAAAAAGGGTATGGTCAGAATTACTTTGTTGATAACCAAAAGAAATCATGGCATTGCTGAATTTGTCAAACCATGCTCTCGGAGATTGTTTCAATCCATATAGAGCCTTCTTCAGCCTACACACTTTCCCTTGACTCTGTTCATTATTAAACCCAGGCGGAATTTCCATGTACACTTCCTCTTCCAAGTCTCCATGGAGAAAAGCATTCTTCACATCAAATTGGTGTAAATCCCAATCTAAATTGGCTGCACAAGATAACAAAACTCTAATGGAGTTCATCTTTGCAACTGGAGCAAACGTCTCATGATAATCCACCCCATGAGTTTGTGTGAATCCTTTGGCCACCAATCTGGCTTTGAAGCGTTCTATTGAACCATCAGCCCTATGTTTCACAGTGAACACCCATTTACAACCCACCAATTTTTTGTCAAGTGGAGGAGAGACCAACTCCCAAGTTTCATTCTTGGACAAGGCTTTCATTTCTTCAACCATCGCTTCCTTCCACTTGGGATCTGTGACAGCTTCCTGCCAATTCTGTGGAATAGACACAGAGGAAATAGACAAGGCAAAAGCTCTATATGATGGGGAAAGGGAATCATAAGAAACAAAGTTAGACATTGGATACAAAGGACGTTTGGTACAAGACCTAACTTCTTTCCTGTGAGCAATAGGCAAATGAGAATTATCAAGGGAAGAGGAGGATACCTCACCAGTGGAAGAAGATTCAGCAGGTTCAATAGATTGCATGATGGCTTCTTCAGGTTTGTCATCACTCTTTCTCCTAGAGTAAGTCTTCAGATCTGGTCTGTTCAACCTTTCCAGCCCCTGAACATCAATCTCCCCCTGGACAATAGGCCCATCAATCTCCCCCTGGACAATAGGCTCATCAATCTCCCCCTGGACAATAGGCTCATCAATTTCCCCCTGAACAACAGTCTGCCTTATGTCACCCAAGTCAAGGACCACCTCTTCTACATTACTCTCCCCCTGAAGAGGTGATGAGGCTGAGTCAAAGTAGGGTTCAGTTTCACGAAAAGTGACATCCATACTGACAAAGGTCTTTCTAGAGGGAGGATGATAACATTTGTACCCTTTCTGAGTAGGAGAATACCCTATAAAGACACATTTAAGGGCTCTAGGGTCGAGTTTACCAACATTCCTAGTGGGGACAAAACAAACACAACCAAACACCTTAGGAGGAACAATAAAGTTACGATTACCAATTAAAACTTCAAGAGGACATTTAAAGTCGAGTGGTTTTAAAGGCATCCGGTTAATAAGATAAGCTGCAGCTAACACGGCATCCCCCCAATAATGTTTAGGTAAGTTCATGGAAAACATAAGAGACCTGGCTACCTCAAGAAGGTGTCGGTTTTTTCTTTCAGCCACTCCATTTTGAGCACTAGTGTATGGACAACTAGTTTGATGAATAACCCCATGACTTTCCAAATAAGAATCTAGGTCAGAATTCACGTACTCAGTCCCATTATCGGTTCGCAGAATTTTTATCTGGGTATTAAATTGAGTGCAAACCATTTTATGAAAAGATTTAAAGGAAGAAGCAACCTCAGATTTACTTTTTAACAAATAAACCCAAGTAGTGCGAGTACAACAATCAATGAATGTGACAAACCACCGACAACCAGACAAGGAAACTGTTTTTGTAGGACCCCACACATCGGAATGAATAGTCATAAAAGGAATTGAACTCTTACAGTTACTCAAAGGATAAGAAACTCTGGTATGCTTGGCAAACTCACAGGCATCACAAAATAGGGTTTCAACAGAGAGATTTGTGAACAGTTTAGGAAAGAGTTTCTTTAACACAAAAAATGAGGGATGCCCTAACCGTCTATGCCACTGGATAATCTCCTGACGAACATCCTTATTAACTCCAAGAAGGGCTTGACCTGAGTTACAAACCGTGTCAATCACGTACAAGCCATTATGCAATCTACCACTGCCAATCTTCCTCCCTGTATGAAGATCCTGGAAGACACAATGATTAGGATAAAAAACAACTTTACAATTTAGGTCTTTTGTAATGGAACTAACAGACAAAAGACTAACTGGAAATTCAGGTGCATGAAGGACAGAAGAAAGATTAATGTCAGGAGTACAATGAACTGAACCAGTCCCGCAAACAGGAGATTGAGACCCATTGGCAATTCGAACAAACTCCCCTTTGGGGCATGGAGAATAATTAGATAGATCTTTAGAGGACCCAGTCATGTGTTTATTCGCACCAGAATCAACAATCCAAGTGGGGACATGGGCATTAAAAGCCATACCTGAGTGCATATAGTTAGAAGAGCTAACCATAGGAGAGTCAAGTTTGGTTAATAGCCGCCGAAAAAGTCGAATTTCATCCGAAGAGAGAGGGGAAATATTTTCAAACACTTTAGAGTCACCCATAGTGAAAAAGTGGACTAAAGTGAAGAAAATAGACCAAAAAACGGAGCAGAACAGCAAAAAACAGCAAACCCTAAAAAAGTGACCGGAGCGTGGCGGCGCGTGGCGGCGCGTGAGACGGAGTACGGCGACCGGATTTCGGGGTTAGGTCGGCGACACGGTGGGGAGTCTGAATCCGGTGGCGGTGACGCAAGAAGGGGATCAGAAACCCGTGTAATGGCAGATCGGCGCTGACAGTGAAGGACGCTTCGGGCGGCGCGTGGCGGCGCGTGTGGAGGTTTCCGGCGACCGGAAAAACGGCGGACACCGGTCGGTCAGGTCTCTGTCGATATGGGGTGGTGGTGACGGCAAAGGAGGGAGAATACTCAACCTCAAGATAACCTAGGGTTTGTGACAGCAAGGTGGGAGGGAGAAAACTCAACCTCAAGGTCAGGAACTCTAGGGTTGCAGAAGGAGAAAAAAAAACTCACTTCAAGGCAACCAGGCTCTGATACCATGTGAATTTTTAGAATACTCAGATATATTCAAATTAGGCAAATTAGACTAATATATACAAGGCTCCTATTCTAATTTAGGGAATAAAATAAAATACATAATAAATATGATAAAGCCTATTTACAATTACTAAAAATAAATAATAATAAAAGGTAGAACACACAATAGGGTCACCAACACATGTAAGGAACAATTATGGTTGTTTGAAGGAACTCTAAATTTTAAGAGTCTAATCCAGGTACGGTATAGGGGACAGCTTATCAATAACCACAGCAGTTTAGTAATTGCAGAATTCACTTGACAGATTAGGAACAAGCTTTGCCTATGTGATGATTGTCTGTGAGTATGACAGAAACAAGTTTTGCAGTTTGGACCTCAAAAAAGGATACTATTGCTATTTGCTGACAGCAGATCATATTAAAACGTGCTGCTATATGTGTCATATGCTTAAGATGAAAATTTGATTCTCCGTTTATTGCTATTGTCATGGGATTTTCTTCTACTGGTGACAGATATGTGCTTCTGATGTTTTAAAATTTGATTAAATGGAAACTGTCAATTGTTTCTGGTAAACAATAACCAACATTGGACTTTTCCTCGTGAATTACAAATTTACAATGCATTAGGTACGACCAGAGCTCATAAAATGTACGTAGTACCAACTTTTTCAAAGCTCAATTATGCAATATGACCATGTGCAATTATGCAAGATGCTGCTTCATTTGTTCCATTATAGCATCCGATTTAAGCTCCGTAGTCATGGCGGAATCGGGCATTACCTTCCACTCTCCTTACTTACTTTTCTTCAATCTTGCAAACAATGATTCCAGTTTTCTCGAAGTTTTTCTATTTCTTCATAAATGGGATAGGTGAGAGGGAAGACGGTTAGTTCAGTAGATCGGGATCAGATGTGCGACTCTTCATGCATCCCTATGAAGTGTTCTAGACGTTTAGCTGACGTGTTTCCTTACTAAAAAATGCCATTGCATTCATTGGATGTTTTTTTTTCCATTTTTATTTAAGAAAAAAGGTTGGGCTGAAGCTAGACCTTTAATTTTTTTGGCCACTTTTTAGTGGGTTGTATCTAACCTATAATACACTATACCTGCCCAATCCAAGGATACATTTTTATCGAAAAATTTAACCCAAAAGCTTACGTATTTCGAGGTTTTATTCCTGAATGTTGTGATGTTGATGAACTATGACAAATCAAGCTTTGAACAAGTTGATATACCAATCTAAGGAAATTTTTAAATGATAAACCAGCAAGATGTGTATCAAAAAATAATAAACCAGCAAGATAACAAAAAGCTAATACCATAGCAGGGATTAGGGTCCGTTGGTACTGCACCTTCTACAGTATTGTGAAGATTAATAGGAGCCCGCTACATGTACACGTGACCAACTTCTATTGGTCTCTACAATATTGTAGAATGTGCAGTACTACAGAGGATCTACTGTTCCATCAAGAACTTCAACTTCAATTTTTAAGGTAGTATAAAAACATGATAAAATTAAAAATGAATTATATGAATTTAAGAGAAAATATTGAATAAGCAGACTTTATAGAGAATCTCATTCTCATCTCTATGAATTAGGACCGGTTAAAGTAAAAAATCTATATTATATTATATGTGAGAGGAGCCTTCTGGTCATTCTTCCACATAAAAATATTACATGTAATCAAAATAAGGATAAAACTTATATCAAGTTTCCTACATCCTTGCTATCAAGTTCCACCAATCATAAGTCTTGATTACATTCTCTCTCTTTAATGATTGGTCATGCAAAAAGTGGTGTTTAATATTCTCTCTATCACAATTGGTCATATATAAAATTTTTGCCACGTGTCAAATGTTGATTGAAGAACTTGATGTAAGTTTTGCCCTTAAAATAAGAGAAAACTTACGCTTTGATCTTTTCTTTTTTATTAAGTCAACAATTTAATCCCTTATTTATTTCACATACATATTTACATGCCTGTTAGGACTAGGGATGATCATGGGTAGGGTACCTTAATCCCCGTCCCCATACCCATCAAAAATTATCATCCCCATACCCGTACCCGTGCGGGTATGAATATCAATCCCCATACCCATACCCTATGGGTACCCCTATACCCATACCCGAAAAAACTAAAAAAAAATACTATTTTTTTAACATTATTTTATATAATTGGAGGAAATGGCCAGCCACTTCCACTAGAAGAATGACTGGCCATTGGAGAATTACCTTATTCATTCAATAAATCAATTGTTTGTCTATCCTCCATCTATGAAAAAATTCCCAGTTTAAAAATAAATCAAATGAAGGCAAAAAAATTCAGCTTTCACAGCCACACTAAATTATGAACAGACCTAAACATGAACATAGAAGCCAAAGCAAGAATAAGAGAATGGACTAAAAAACTACCTCACAGTTCAAAAATTATAACATTTTATTACTAAATAAAGCTTCCAATAGCAGAAAAACCAGCAGCAAAACCATATCACAGTAGCTAAGAAGAGGTTAACTAGCAGAAAAACCAGCAGCAAAAAAACATGAACAACATTTCATCATCTTCAGAAATCAGAACGAAAACAAAGAGGAAAAAAAAAAAAGCAAAGGAAGCAACACATTTCCAAGGAAAATTACATGACAGTAAGGTGGCATGAATCAACTGAGAAAAGCTTTGAAATTTTTCTAACCAGAGAAAGTGGATGAGTGAAAGACCTCTCTCAGAGCAGTGAGCAGCGACGAGCCTCGACGAGTAGCGACGAGCGGAGAGCAGCGACGGCCGACGAGCAGCGACGAGCGGAGATGCGAAGAGGCGAAGAGGAGAATCTGATTAGGAATTTAGGATGAAGAGGCGAATAGGCAAAGATCTTTCGATGGTTAGAAAATGTTAAGGCCATTAGGGTTTCACCGTTTCAGCCTTTATGTTTTATTATTTTGGCCAAAGTCCTATTTTGGTCCCCCAGTTATGCTCCTTGTTCCAAATAGGTCCCCCAGTTATTTTTTGTTCCATATTGGTCCCCCAGTTATGCAAAACTTGAAAAAGTTGGTCCTTCTAACGTTTTCCATCCATTTGTCCGTTAAAAAAAGAGGAAAAATAAACTTTCCTATTTTAGGGTTTATAGTTTTAAGGTTTAGAATTTTAGAGTTTAGGTTTTAGGGTTTTTAATACTTTTAAGGACTAAATTGAAATGTTTGGAAGAGTTTTGGGACACTTTACAATTTTATTTTGAGAATTTGGGACTAAAATGAA
Source organism: Chamaecrista fasciculata (assembly GCA_003254925.1). Classification (NCBI taxonomy): domain Eukaryota; kingdom Viridiplantae; phylum Streptophyta; class Magnoliopsida; order Fabales; family Fabaceae; genus Chamaecrista; species Chamaecrista fasciculata. The sequence continues at coordinate 43,468 of QANZ01017962.1, forward strand.
TGAAGATGATGAAAAATGTAAATCTAGGGACTGATTTGCTAGTTTACTCAATTTTTATGTTCAAAAATGTAAATCCAGTCATCATGCCAAGGTGAAAAAAAAAAAATAAAAATGCCCAGTCATGATGCCACGTAATCAAGTCAAACAAAAAAAATGACACATAAGCGAAAAAAATTGCCACATGTGCATTGAGTCAAAATTAAGGGCATAATTGAAACGTTGGTTGCACATTGAGTGCATGTCTGAACAAAATGAAACGTTAAGGGCATAACTGAAAATCACTGCAAACGTTAGGGGCATGAAATGTGTTTTGCCTATGTTTAAATCTTTTGATAGTTAGATCAAATATTATGTTTAAATTAACAACCATTCTCCTTTAAATATAATTAACAACACAATCATATATCACAGGATTTTGGGTTTTGGGGGGGGGGGGGGGGGGGGGGG
>QANZ01017969.1:0-64833 GCA_003254925.1 Chamaecrista fasciculata
ATTAGGATTGGATTTGGATTTGAGGGATGCCAAACAGACCCTAAGAATTCTATCATCATTTTTTATATTTTAAGAGATTTTTTCTTTTATGTATTTTAACTTTGTGTGTGTATATATAAATGAGATGAATAAATGGTTATAAACATTTAATAAATTGCACGAGGATGCATGATAATAATAGAGTTTTGTTGTCTTTTTCTGAGCTATGTACTGTTTTGGAAGACTTTTTAAGGTTGAGATGCACAGTGAACACCATTTTCATGGTGGCCTGCAAAGTGCAGACACCTGATGCATGCCATTTATATATACATTATATTAATTAATTAATTAATCAATTGGTGCATGTCAACATCCACATGTCCAAATATCTATCACCAAAATTAATGATAAATTTCAATTTCTATAATTCTCCTCTATGTGTCGTACAATAATTCTATGTCGTACAATTAATCATGAAAAATATATTCCCTCTAAAAAAACATGAAAAATATTACAGGAAAATGAAATTTTAAAGAGTTTTAATTTCTTTTGTTGAATTATATTTTAAGATTGATATAATTAATTAGGGCATGTTTGGAAAATTATCCCGTTTCATCTCATTTCATTTAATAAAATTAGATGAACTGACGGATTGGTATTTTGATGATTTGTGTGAAAATGATGTTAAATAGAGTATGAAATTATATAAATGGATATGTAATGATTGTGGTTGGTTGAAATAGGTTGATGAATTTTTTTTAAAATTATATAGGGGTAGAAATGGTAAAAAATAATAAAATGAAATGATAGGTGTTTGATTGTGCTTTGAATAGAACCATATGGAAATGAGATGATCTTGGAATTTGTGCTAATGATAAATTTTGGGATGATGATTTTAGGTCCATCCCAAATGAGATGATGGGACTAAAATGCAAATAACATGGAAATTATTGTAAACATACATTTTGGTTCGTAACCTTGTATCGATCCAATGAATCAGTCCTTAAAATGTGTAAATTATAAATCGGGTCCCGTAGACAATCGCAATCATCAATAATCAGATCTACTTCTGAAATTCAATGACCAAAAAATAACAAAAAATAGTTTGCGGACCAAAATGCAACTAATCTCGTACTTTGAAAAAAAACAAAAATAGTTTTAGGATCCAAACGAAACAGATCCCATAGTTTGAGGACCAAAATACCAGCAATGCCAACAAAATGGAAGATAATAAATTATTTTGATTTTTTTTAATTTTTCACAAAAATGTAGTAAGATTGTACCATAAAAAAATGTAGGGATTGAATTGTATATTTTACTCACAAAAATATAGGAAGGTTGAAATCGGATGATTTTGGACGTGAAAATAGAACAAAAAATAGTTTGAGGACCAAAATGAAACTATTTGCATAATTTGAGGAAAAAAAGATACCAAAAACAACTTTATGAGCCAAAGAAACTGAGCCCATAGTTTGAGGACCAAAATGCCTACAAAAGTGAAGATAATTAATTCTTTTTAAAATGTAGTAACAAGAATAGAAGAAGATTGTACCTAAAAAAAACAATTAAGGATTCTATTGTATATTTTACTCAAACAAATAGAGGAATATTGAGACTAAAAAAATAACATTGCAAATGAACAAAAAAATTTTTTGTTTAATTAAATTAATATAAATTATATATATATGTGTGTGTGTGTGAGAGAGNACTATTTTGCCTAATAATTTTTATTTTTTATTTTTTATTAGAGTATAGGTAATTATAGGTGTATGAATAAGAGTACGTTAATAATTGTAAGAGAATAAAATGATATTACAAGTGAAATGATAATATCTTTTATTCAGACAAACAATCATTTGCACTGCAATTTTAGAATGAAAGGGTGCCCAAATGATATTTGGGATGATTTCCCAAACAAGTCGACGTTTGCATCATCCAGCTTATCTCTCACCTCCTCTCCTTTGAGAGAGAGAGAGATTAGTGATATAGTCATGACTCTAGATGTTTGTTTTGACGAAGTCGCATTTTATTTATGCAAAGAAAGATTTGTGATATACTAAGAATTAGTCGTCTCACTTGTTAGACGATCGCCTAATTGTCCCTGTACTCTTCAACGATTATGATATCAAGTGTGATCATATTTTGAGATTTCAGGGATTCATCTTTCCAAGAATCTCAAAGACACTCTCCCACCTATACCGATGATCAACTTTTTCTAGAATCTTTCTTTATAAATATTCTTTAAAAAATGTTAAATCAAGTTAAGTACTCTTTTCATCATGATATCAAGTGTGATCATATTTCGAGATTTGAGAGATTCATCTCTCCAAGAATCTCAAAGACACCCTTCCACCTATACCAATTATTCTTTTAAGAGTAAACTATCAAATTGGTCCCTGGATTATTGGCTCGCTGACAGGTTGGTCCCTGAATTTAGAAAATTGACAAATAGGTCCCCGAATTTTTCTAACGAGTCAAATAGGTCCCCGAATTTTTCTAACATTAGTCAAATAGGTCCCCGAATTTTTTTAACATTAGTCAAATAGGTCCCCGAATAACATGCACATAAGGACCTATTTGACAAATGTTAGAAAAATTCGGGGACCTATTTGACTCGTTAGAAAAATTCGGGAACCTATTTGTCAATTTCCTAAATTCAGGGACCAATCTGTCAGCGAGTCAATAATCCAGGGATCAATTTAGTAGTTTACTCGTTTCCTTCACTAATTTTAGCATTAGACTGTTTTAACAAATAACTCTTAGCCCCCTCTTGCGATGAAGATAAAATCCTTAACCTATTTTAATTCATTAAAAATGTATGTATAATTATCAAAAAGAAATTTTATTTTGATCAATATCTCCCTAATTATAATCATAGTTTGAGAAGTAAAAATTGATAAAAGAACTATAGTAATTAAAACTATAACTTTTTTAAAAATCTATTTTAAGTTATTATTTTCTTGCACATTTTAGTGCGTTGTGTATGTTGTGATCTCATACCCGCCATCTTATATACTATGGTATCTTAGATGTCTGGTGTTTGGTAACGCCATGATGTCGTTATACGTCGACATCCAAGATAATACCCTGTCATCAGATGACAACAAAAAGGGTGTGATTTGATGTCGACACAAAAACTGTTATCTCAGATGACAGGGTTTGCAATGACATTTTTCAATCAAAGTTCCAAATTTACCCTTTTGGTTTATTTGTTTTTTAATAAAACTTACTATATATGTGGTTCTTAAATTTATAACTAGTAAACTAATTTATTAATGAATAATCAAAATATATGACTCATTTATCAAATTATTTCAATTGTTAATAATTTAGTCATTGGGTTAAATTTAGGGACCAAAAAGAAATTTAATATAATTTAGGGATAAAAAAGTTTCAATAAGTATAAATTTAGGGATCAAAAAATATAAAATCAGTTCAAATTTAATGACTAAATCATATTTATTTTGAAAATTTTAATATATGTTTTTAAGATGTTAATAAGGGTAACTAAACATGGAAATTTAAAGAAGATTAATGTTATTTACAAGAGAATACCAAACATATACATCTTATATCTCTGACATCTACTATTGTCATACCAAACATTGATATTATAAATATCAGATATCTTATACTATGGTATCACATACCACGACATCAGAGATACTACGACATCTGAAATAACAGCGTACCAAACACACTCTAATATGGATGACCAAAAAATTTCTTGCACATTTTAGTATGGATGACCAAAACATTCATACTTTTTGGGTATTCTAAGTTTTTATCCTATAATTCTAAGTCTGAGAATATTTGTAATCGTAAAATTTATAGAATTATATATAAAAGTAAAAAGATAAAAAAAGATATCACCCATACTCTTTTTGTAATTGTAAAATTTATTTTTATATATGAAAACATAATATTTTAAAACTTTATGTGTTAAAAAATATAAAAACAATTTAATAATGCATTCATATTTATGATTTACTCTATTTTTTTAATGGTTATAGATAAAAAAAATTGATAAAAATAAATTTTAGGGTAAATTACACTTTGGTACCCTGTGGTTTGACCCTATTTCACTTTGGTACCCTGTGGTTTGAAACTTGACACTTTGGTACCCTGTGGTATTCTCCTTTAATACTTTGGTACCCTTTGGAGCTATTTTGTAATTTTAACCATAATAAATTTTGCAAAAATTACATATTGACCCCTAAATTTTTTTAAAGTTTTCATTTTAGTCCCTAGATAATATGTATCTAGGGACCTATTTGTAATTTTTTAAAAACTTTTTGGGGTCAATATGTAATTTTTGCAAAATTTATCATGGTTAAAATTACAAAATAACTCCAAAGGGTACCAAAGTGTTAATGGAGAATACCACAGGGTACCAAAGTATCAAGTTTCAAACCACAGGGTACCAAAGTGTAATTTACCCTAAATTTTATATTAAAATAAAATAATTTATTTTAAAATTTCTCCGAATAGAGAGATTTGACTATTGATCGAGTCTGAAGATGAGATTGATTTTATTTTCATAGTCCTCTATATTTAAATGGTTAATATTAAATTATTAATTGGCAAAACACCCTTTCGTGCCCCTAACATTTGCAGTGATTTTCAGTTATGCCCCTAACATTTCATTTTGTTCAGGCGTGTCCTCAATGTGAAACTAACGTTTCAATTATGCCCCCAATTTTGACTCAATGTCCATGTGGCAATTTTTTTTACTTATGTGTTATTTTTTTGGTCCGACTTGAATACGTGGCATGATGACTGGACATTCCTATTTTTTTTCCCACCGTGGCATGATGACTAGATTTACATTTTTTAACATAAAAGTTGAGTAAACTAGCAAATCCTCAATATAATTATTAAGTGTCTCAAAACTCTTCCAAACATTTCAATTTAGTCCTTAAAAGTATTAAAAACCCTAAAACCTAAAAAATGTGTCACATGTGTAATTAACGCCACCTCAGCATAATTTTTTTTTTAAAAAGAAAACCTCTATATTTTCGTCACCGGGCAAATTAGTCTTTGACCCATTTTTATTCCATTACTCTCAATTCCCCCTCTTTTTCATCATCTTCATTCATTTTAGTCCCAAATCATCAAAATAAAATTGTAAAATGTCTCTAAACTATTTCAAACATTCCACTTTAGTCCTTAATATATGAATCTTTCAGGGACTAAATTGATACGCAATGACTAAATTAAAATAAAAAAATATTAAAAACCTTGAACTCTAAACCTTAAACCCTAAACTTTAAACCCCAAACTCTAAAACCTAAACCCTAAATTGATTTAAAAAAAAACAACTGATTTTCTAGAAACTAATTTTTTCATCTACATCTTCATCTTCATCTTCATCTTCAGCATCCTCATCTCTCTCACCGCCGTCCTCTTCCTCTTCCTCATCCTCACTCTCTCTCTCCTCCTCTCCGATTCCTCATCCCATCTTCCCCTCTCTCTTCAAGATTTGAATCCTTCATCATCATTATCTTCCAACCCCAAATTAAACTTAAAATCGCTGATTGACGGAGGGACAAACAAATCAGAAATTTTGGAAAATGGTAGTTCAAATTCACGATTTTAGTTTCAGATTCACGAGAAAAATGGTAGTTTTAGAGTTCCAGATTCGGATTAAAGAAAAAATTAATCTTCATCTTCCTTTCTCTATAGTTTTCTCGAGAAAAATGATTGTCGGTCTGAAAAACGAAAACAAAAACGCGACGAAGCTTTCTCTGTAATTTCATACCCATTTTTTCTCGAGAAAAATGGGTATGAAATTTCATCCTCCATATATCGCGATGGAGCTGCAAAAACGAAAACGATCTGCAAACAAAAATCCATCCTCCATAAATCGATCTGAAACGAAAATGGAAACGAAGAAGAGGAGGAGGAATCAATGAAGATGATGAATGAGTGAGTGAAGATGAATCGATGAAGATGAATGATGATGGACGAATCGAAGATGAAGATGATGAATCAGAAACCCAAACATTTAAGATGAAGATGAATGATTAAAAAAATTAAGTTATAGGGATTTATGGTTTAGAATCTAGGGTTTAGAGTTTAGGGTTTTAGGGTTTAGGGTTTTTAATAATTTTAAGGACTAAATTGGAATGTTTGGAAGAGTTTTGGGACACTTTACGATTTTATTTTGAGGATTTGGGACTAAAATGAATGAAGATGATGAAAAGAGGGGGAATTGAGAATAATGGGATAAGAATGGGTGAGGGACCTAATTGCTCAAATTAGATTTTTTAGGGTTTAGGGTTTTAGGGTTTTTAATATTTTTAAGGACTAAATTGGAATGTTTGGAAGAGTTTTCGGACACTTTACGATTTTATTTTTAGGATTTGGTACTAAAATGAATGAAGATGATGAAAAGAGGGGGAATTGAGAATAATGGGATAAGAATAGGTGAGGGACCTAATTGCTCAAATTAGATTTTTTAGGGTTTAGGGTTTTAGGGTTTAAAAGTTTAGAGTTTAGGGTTTAGGGTTTATAGTTTTAAGGTTTAGAGTTTAGGTTTTAGGGTTTTTAATACTTTTAAGGACTAAATTGAAATGTTTGAGAGAGTTTTGGGACACTTTACAATTTTATTTTTAGGATTTGGGACTAAAATGAATGAAGATGATGAAAAATGTAAATCCAGGGACTGATTTGCTAGTTTACTCAATTTTTATGTTCAAAAATGTAAATCCAGTCATAATGCCACGGTGTAAAAAAAAATAGGAATGTCCAGTCATCGTGCCACGTATTCAAGTCAGACAAAAAAAATGACACATAAGTAAAAAAACAAATTGCCACATGGGCATTGAGTCAAAATTGGGGGCATAATTGAAACGTTAGGGGCATAACTAAAAATCATGCAAACGTTAGGGGCACGAAAGAGTGTTTTACCTTATTAATTAGATGATCAAGATTCTTATCTGAAATTATTTAAGGCGCTAATAATAAATTTTTTAGTGGTATTTAATTTCCTATTTACTCTTCTTCTTATACAATTATTTATCTAAATGATTCAAAAGTTTGATACGTGCATTTATATATAATAGATAACAATACAATATAGTTAATTGAGGTTGAGTTTAACAAAAGAGATTAATCCCTTGTAAAATAATAAAGATAAATCATAGAAAGGGTCATTGTGATTTAGTTCATTTGCATGATGGTACTTTATATTTCAAAAGTTTTCAAATGAGTATATATAGGGGTGGAAATTTTGGTGGGTGTCCTCCATCCGTGAAAAAAAATACCTGATATCTGATGGATATTAAATATCGAATAAAGTTGGGTAGTAAAAATTAAAAAATTATCAAATATCAAGTGAAAACGGATATTATTTCAACTCAACATCTGTTTGAAATAAACAGAGAGTTAGAGTATGATATCAAGTATCCGATATTCTATTAGTTAATGAATATTGAGTATCTGATATTGAATATATCTAATTATCGAAGTAGAATATCTTATGTTATATTCATTATTTTTTGTGGGTATTTTAGATATTTTGGATACCCCATCGAATATTGCATATCGAATAAGATACAAATTATACGAATACTAATTTTTTATATGGATAAAGTACGAGTATTGGATGGGATAAGCATATACAAATACAAATAATAATAAAATGACTCATACTCGTTGTCACCCCTAAATGAGTGATATGAGGTTTAATCATTAGCATATTAGGACCTTGTGGTTCACTTTTGTAAAAAATTGATGGTTGATGGCATGTTAGACACATGTGGGAGCTAAAAATCTCATTTTAATCCTTAATATTTGCCCTTTTATCATTTTGGTCCCTGATATTTTTTTCCATTTTAATCCTTAATATTTCTCAAAAGTTCTATCATCATTCCTTGAGTATATTCCATATCCAAAATACCAATTTTTAAAAAATTATCATCTCATTAATTCATTAATTTTTCTCCCTCCTCTCTCTCCCTCTCTCACTCTTTCCCTCTTTTATTTTAGTCCCTAAAAATGTTGATATTTTATGATGAGAATATATATTATTCAATCAGCAAAGATAGCCATTATATATGAGGCTACATAAACTGAAAATATCTAAAAAATTTCCATTATCCTAAAAATTAACCTTATATCTAAGAGGCAATATATCAAACAGATTATGAGTATAACATAAAATATAATTCAAATAAAATTTGTAAAAAAGTGGAGAAAAAAAATATAACAAAATATGTTGAACAAAAACAACTAATTAATTTTAAATCATATTTTTAGCAAAAAGTTCTCTCTCTCTATCTCTATCTTAAAGAGAGTAGAGAGAGGAGGAGAGAGAGAGAGAGAATGTCCTCATATTAAAATGAGAAACAAATGCCTAATAATGACCAAAATGGTGAAGAGAAAAAGTAAGAGAGAGATGAGAGAAATCATTGATAAATTAATGACGCAATTTCCTTTTTAAAAATGAAACTTTGGGTAGAATTGTGTCTCATTAAAAATTGCAATCTCATTATGATCTCAGTCATTTCTGATCCTATATGCGATATGACAAGATGAACCTTATAAGATCTCGACCTTACATGATCTTACGATCTAAGATCTCGATCTTGATTACCCTGAATAAGATTTTAACGTTGGTCAACTAAGGATGGTTGACACAACCGTGATTAAAGGCATGGGATTCACTAAATTTGCAGACGGTCATATAAAGCTTTGCAAAAGTGAAAATATTCAAATGAAAAAAATATCAAGGACCAAAAATGAAATGTAGAAAAAGTATTAAAGAACAAAATAAAATTTTTAACTCACCTACATGCATCGCACATACCATCTGCTACTAATATTTTTTACAGAAGTATACCACATGGCTTCGATGTACTAAAATATTTGAATTACATGATATATATATATATATATATTATTGTGCAAATGAGTCAAATTATTGGAATTTGGATTTTGGAACCCTTTCTATAATTTATCAAATAATAAATTTATATTTGAAACATTTTTAAGAGATATATTCACATTCATTGTTTTACAATATCTTGTGCAAAATTGCATAGTTATGTAAAAAAGATTAAATAATAAAAGATTCAAAGAATTTTCTCCAATATATCTATATAAATATATATGAGAGTCAAATTTGATTTAGCATAGTGGATAAATGGGAATCGTTAAAAATGAAGCATGCTGCCAAAATTAATAGGTAGGATGCAAGCATGTAATTCCAATGAATAATGATAGTCATGAAGCTTTATTCACTTGTCAAGTATACAAGAAAGATAAATTGTCCTATGACAATGGGCTTGAAAGTAGAAGCTAAAGCTAATGCACTTATTACTTATATTTGGTAAAAAGATACAGTGTTGGCCACCCTCTCTCCCTTTCTCTTTTTGCACCATATATAGGCCAGTAAATTAACTTTATCCATAAATTTACTTTGTCCACTTCTAATTATACATAATGCATTTGAGGCTTAAAATTTTTAGCACTATCTTTACTTTAATTAAAAAAATATTAGAGATTAAGTTGGACAAATAATTAGTTGGAATAATAAGTACTCTATATTCTATAGACAAAAATCTTGTATATAAAAAATAGAAAAATATTTATTAGTTTCTAGGGATGACTCTCGAATAAAAAAGTTAATTATAAAATAAAAGAGAAAGCCTAGAAAGGTCTAGGAGCGAGTTGTATTAGGTTTTGATATGAACATGGTTACTATAGTGACAAGTGATACATCGTGATTTAAGAAATTTATTCCTTAAACTAGCTATTGTAATTTGTCCACGGGCGAGTTTGGTGATGGATGATAAGTCATATCTATATCTGAAATACCATATACTAATTATATATATATATATATGTATGTATGTATAGCTAGGTACATAAATACTATAACTTTCTTATATTATATTATCTCATATCATAATATACAAAAATAATATTATATATATTGTTGGAGATATCAAAAATTCATATTGAAAAAATAAGATAAAGTTGAAGGGTATATATATAATATTGGAGAATGCTATAAATCATCTTAAGTATTTTTGACAAATGATATCCTCCACATTTATACTCATATACAACTCCAATACTAAAAAAAAAAAATAACATAGGGCCTTTGAGGTTCAAAAAAGAGCACAATAAGAAGAAAAAAAGTTTATGCCTTTGAGGCTTAAAAAATAATAATACAAACTTAGGATCATGATACAGGTCACAATTAAGCTAAGTTCATGTTTGAGAAAAAAGATAAAGTTAAAGATATATAATATATATGTGAGAATATTATAATAAATTACCTTATACATTTTGAATAAATGACATCCTTCTACATTCATAATCATACACAAGCCTACTCAATCGATCAAACTTGAACTAAGACTATCAAGTTCATATAGGGATTACACGAGATATATGTTTTTTCTTTGTTAAATTGCATTTTTATACTTCATTACTTTAAAACTAATACTCTACTTTGTTGATATTTGATATGTTATTAAAAAATTAATTTACTTTTGTCAATATAAATTTGTTTACACAATATTATATACACTTTTTAAAAACACTTAATAAAATAAAAGCATATAGTCTCATCCGATCCCAACACTAATCTATCAAGTTTAATTGTCATACCAAGATTAAAATGAAACAAAAATTAAACATCAATAAAATAAAGGGTAAATTCCACTTTAGTACCCTGTCCTATTGACCGGTTCCACTTTGGTACTCTGTTATTTCAAAAGTGACACTTTGATACCCACTTTGATACCCAATTTCATTTTCCCGTTAGATTTTGATGGTGAAAGTCACGTGAAGCACAGGAGAGACCCAAAAATGTTAAACCAGACATTCTCCTCTCACAAATTGTGATTCACACAGCCAAAATTGCGAGTCATAGTGTTATGGGATGATTGTATTTTGGCTGTGAATCGCGATTTGTGAGAGGCGAATGACTGGTTTGGTGTTTTCGGGTCCCTCGTGCCCTCACGTGACTTTCACCGTCAAAATCTAACGGAAAAATGAAATTAGGTACCAAAGTGGTAACGATTTAATGAACAGGGTACCAAAGTGTCACTTTGAAAAAATATGGTACCAAAATGGAACCAATCAATAAGACAGGGTACTAAAGTGGAATTTACCCTAAAATAAAACACTAGTTTTTGCCCATTATACATAAATGTAAAAGGAAAATAAAAAAAAAATCTGTAATTTAATCAAATCCAACTCGATCTTTTTGAGTTTTTATATTTAGAGCAAAACATTAATTTCAATTTTGATTGGTAGGACTCTAGAAGCCCTATATATAGGCTTAATTTGACATTGGCCTTTGAATGTTTTGGTACATAACCTGTACCATATATGTTCATTGTCTCCACTTTACTACCCACTATAGCAACCCAACTTTCTTTATTTTATTCTTCTTCCTTTTCCTCTTTTCATAATCTTCAATGAGGTCACCATGTATATATATATATATATATGCTTTTTATTATTATTCTAGTTGGTTCAATTAGGATAAGCTCCACGGTCATGACTCATACTCTTCTCATCATCTCATTATATTATCATCATGCATCTTCTTCTTCTTCATCTTCCCTCTGTATATTAATTAATTATTGATTTTCTTGCCCTCTCAAACAACTTCTCATATATATAAATTATGTATATATATATATATATATAGACAGAGAGAGAGTCCTACCCATGTTTCTCAAGAAACCAATTTCTTCATTTTATAATAATGGGGTTGCAACATTTAAGTGAGCTAGCTACAGTTAATTTTCATTTGATCATATATGTGCTTTTAATATATTACCTTTGTTATTTTAAAAATATATAATAGTTTCTTTGAAACCTAAAAAAAAAAAATCAAAATAACTATGAATAATACTACTTTTTTATTGGGAATATAATAATTATTAAAAGTACGTCTTATGAAAATTTTATTTAGAATTAATAATTAAATTATTATTAAATCTCTCTATTTCTTCTATTTAGACAAATTTAAATGAAATATTTATATAATTTGAATAGCAATTATTTATTGTATATTGCATTTAGGAAATATAACCCTACCCTCCACGCAATTCCGAGTTTATTATGAAGGTCATAATCCACTAACTATACATGTGGCCACAGTTGTTTTGATGTTTTAGTTAAAATGGTGGGTTTTGTCTGTTTAGTTTACTCTCATCTTTAGCCACTGATTAATGATGGACAGGTGTCAATATATTGGCCAAGAGATCACGGTTAAATAAATAGTGGATTCAATCACAATTTGTTAATGTACAAATCCATTCCTAAAATGAGAATACATATGTATATATATATATATACATATATTAATTATATATATTTGGTCATATTGTAGAATTGCCCTCATACATTTGCAAAAGATTTTATATTGTGGGACTAACAGTAAAATATTTTGCAAATATATGAGACCAAATCTGTAATAAAAAAATATGAAATCATTTCTTCACATGACCAAAAGATATGAGACCAAAAATGTACTTTGGCCTATAATTTTTTTTATAAGACCATAAAGTATTTTTTTTCCTATATGTTTTAAGGTCTATAAAAAAAATTGATATATACTTGTTCATGAAAATGAAGCTCTTCTAATGAAAGTATCTATTACAAGACTCAACCAGCATTCTACCAAAGGAGATTGGAGTGCCTAAGATAGTGTAGTTTATTCATCTAAGACTCTCTTGTTAATAAATTAGTTTTTGGCAATGATCGAACTCAACTTGTATTTGTGATAATTAATTAATACTTTAATTGAGAGTCCACATTTTACAATACTGTTTGTTTAACTATAAAAAGGAGAAAGGAGAGAAAGATATTAAAAGAGATGAGAAGAAATATGTACTGCTCAACTATTATACAACTCATATTATATAGCGAGCGTATGAGTTTAGTTAATTATTCTTTATTCCTTAAGGTTGCAGTACTATTGTTTCATCAATGAAGACAAGCTTTTATTCATAAACACTAAATATATCTACACCTACTTTCTTCACCCTAGGATTTTTCATATTTGGTTAGCAATATCTCTTTTAAAATAATCTAATTCGAAGTATTTATATTTTATAAATGGAGAGGAAAACAAAATATTAAAACTAATATAATCTCTCATTTATCTTTTTTTTTTTAATTTTTCCTAAAAGGTCATTTTGGTCCTAAATGTATTCCTTTATGTTCATTTATGGTTCAAAATGCTCACATTGGTCCTAAAAGTTTTATTTTGATCTCAAACTATTAAATTTGGACATATTTTTCTCGTTTTAAATTCGAATGTGACGAGTTCAGAGCTATGTAATATTGTTCTCAAAGAGTACTTTCTCTATCTAGTTGAGGCTATTAACGAACAAGATCAAATCGGTCCTGGAAGTAGAAACTATTCATTTCACGGTAAAACATGAAAAATTGATCATATATCTCTCATTTCAAGTTTGAATATGACGAATTCAAAGTTACGAGTTACTCTTAATAAGTCATTTGAACTTGAAATGAGAGACAAGAGAAATATGACCAAATTCAATAGTTTGGGACCGAAATGAAATATTTTGCTAACATTTAAGACCAACTTGAACATTTTGAAACATAAAGGACCAAAATGAATATTAAGACATAAATTTATGACCAAAATGACCCTTTACCTTTAATTTTTAACTTTTGAAACTAGAGAAATAGATAATACATATAGCCATTATATCCCTCACTCTTTCTTATTCTCCTCTTTAATCTCTATCCAAAAATACTTTTGAATTAATCAAGTTTGTTAATGGCATGCATAGTCAGTTTGTTCAAAATGCAGTATCCGAAATGCCCCAAAAAAAAAAGTATCCGAGATGCCCCATTTTGAAATAATGTATAATAGTATCAATTATGCATAGAATAGTCTATCAAACATAATATAGTGTATCAATAAGTTTAAAAGGTTGTCTTACTTAATACATTATTTTTCTTTTAAGATATGCGATATGTTTCTAGCTCCCATCAAACTTATGTTGGTAACATTACCATTAGTGTTGTTGAGTTTATATTATTATTATTATTATTATTATTAATTACAGCCACTAGTTATTTCACCATGTTGCCAAACTTGAAACCTGCTGGCTCAAAAGATAGTAGAGACGTGCCCATTTATATTTGTCACTTGTGTGTTTCTCATTGAAAAACAATGCCCCAAAGAAAGCACATCCACATCTTTAATATATAGTAAAAATTTTCAATAAAGAAGTTATAACCCAATAGGAAAAACCTAAGATGTTTATGGATAAATTATTGGTTTGGATCCATATATAAATATAATATTATAAAATAAAGTTTCTAGTTTTCCCGAGAATGATTAAGAGGGGATTCTCCAAGTACATAAATATAATGAAGCACATCAAGTGGTATATGTATAATTATTAAATTAATGCACCAACAATAAGCCAATTCATAAGTGACACCAAAATTCAAATACCATATGGCACGCCATTATTATTATGTGTTTTAAATAATGCGCAAAATACTGTTCTTCATCATCCTTGTCTTTGAACCTAACACAGAATAAAGTGGCGTAAGCATGCATATATCTATATGTCAACCTCCAAGCTTTTGCCTTCTCCACTACTACTTAACTTGTTAATTTCCCCCCATAATCCCATGTTAATCCAATCACAACAACGTTAATTAATTCATTTAACAGATAATTATCATCATCTTAATCATCTCCTTCAACCTTACCAATCATTACTCTCTCTCTCTCTCTCTCTCTCTCTCTCTCTAGCTTCAATACAATGGTCATCTTCTAAATAATGCATTATAAGTAATTAATTGTATATATATAGTTCTAATTGTAACATATGTATGTGTGTGTATATATGTACCACTTTATAATTTTGACTATTCAACATGTTTTTGACCTAGTATTTTCTTCATAATTCAAGATGGATCATTTTCTTTTGTGCCTTATATATAGTGGGAGATTGGGTTCTAGCTAGACTAGTCATTTCTGGATTGAAGGAAAAAAATTTCCAAGTGCTACTTGTGTGTGGCCCAAAAGGGTGTCTTTATTACTCTTTAGTTTCAGAGTTTGAATATATATATATATAATTAGTTACTTTTAGTATATGAATACTTTAAAAATGTCAAGAAAAATAGAAGAAACATAAGCGAAAAAACTAGCTAGCTAGCGCATGCATGCATAAGAACGAATTGAAAATTTTATGATTTCATTACATTTTTCTCTTTTGAATAATATTGAATAATACTTTGAATAATATCTGAGATTATTGGAGAGAAAATATCATTTTGTGAGGGAAAAGTGTAAGCCACACATTGGAAGAAAGTGAGAAAGAAAAAAGAAGCTTAGAAGAAGAAGAAGAAATTAAATTAAGGTCTTGAGAGGCAATGAGTGTCTTTTTGATTGGAAATGGAGACATCTGAGGCCTACTGAGTTTCCCATTTATGAATATTGGAGGGAAGCAACTCTCACTTTCTCTCTCTTTCTCTCACTTTCTCTCACTTTCTCTCTCTTTCCTAAACCCCATGAACAAAGTATATCCACATTATGAGGCTTCTCTACAATTCTTGCTTTAGATTTTTAACGTCTAGTCTTTGTGATGCGTTGTCACTACGTACACTAGTCTTTATTATAATCACCTCCCTCAACTATATAACCATTTAGCAAGGTGGGACTTAATTCACACAAACAACAAAATTAGAGAGAGAAAGAGAAAGAAAAAAAAGTAAAGAAATGACAATTGTGGAATTTGTTGTCAGCGTAGAATTATGACTTTTTTTTTTTTCTTTATTTAAGAAAGGTTTTATTATGACTTAATTATTGAATTAAAATCCCTATTTAATTATTCATGTATCTAGCCTACCCAAAAAAATATCTTTTATTTTGGTAAGTCACAAAAAAGAAAGAACATTATTTTATACATTGCTAATAATTTTCATACCAATATCTTGCTGCCATGGGGTCCAGAATGGGTAATATTAATTTAAAAAAATAAAATAATTTGGCCATTTACTTTGAGACAACAAATTAGGTAAAATTATTGGGGCCTAGAAAATGAAAGAGAGGAAATTGTTTGAGCGAGAAACCAATCTTTTTTGTGCTATAATTGATCCACTGTTGATTCAATTGACAGTGGCTGATGAAAGCATCTTGTTTGAATAATATATATATATATATATATATATTATATATTAAATAAAGTACTGTCCTTTTTCTTGATTACATATAATTAACAAATCACCACAGCATCATTAGTTCTATGTTAGTGTGTTTGTTTGTTTAAGGAATGTTTAATTTAATCTATATTAAAAATTTCGAGTAAACTAAAATTGTGGCCTCTAAAAGATTGTTGAGCTGAAGCTGACAACTACTCAATCCCTAAAGGATCAAAATAGTTTATTTATCAGTTTTTTTTATGGACTAAATAATATACTGTTTTAATCTTTCAGAGATTAAAATAGTTAGTATACCGTTTTAATTTTTCAAGGACTAAATGTGTATTTTAATTTTTTAGGGACTGAGTTGTCAGCTCAGTAATCTTTCAGGGGCTAAATTGTTAATTTACTCAAAAAAATAATTGCAGTATGGAGAGACCAAACTTTGCTGATATGTGCTTGTCACAAGCTGTAGATTCAAAGTCTGAAGAAGTTTCGCAGACAATGACAATGATATATATAGGATAGGACACATGACCAAAAAAAAAAAAAAGAAAATCAGGATTCATTTTCTAGAATCATTTGTTTATTTTAAAATGTTTAAGATTATTATATCAGGTTATCTACTTATCTATTACTTCTTCTGGAATATGCATGAACTAACTAATAAATCATCACAGTCCAAATTAAATACTCTCAAGTCTCAATTGCAGCTTCAGATGGTAAAACTAAGAAAACTCATTTTTTTTAATCGTTGAATTTATTCTAAAATTATATTTTACTTTAATTCCTAATCTTCTTTTTTATATAAGCATAGATTATATTTAGTCTCTACAGATCATATTCTTTAGACTAATTAATTATTGGTGTTTGTAAAACAATCAGTAACCAAAAACGTTTTTCAATATTCAAAGAGTAAATCATAATTTTGTAATAAATTCAATGATCAATGATCACTCTCTTATTGTACAAGACTATGCCTTAATTAAGCCCTAAGTCTAGCTAAGCCCCTAATTAAGCCCATTTTGCCATCAATGACATTCCTCCAGCACCTAGCAAAACTGCAACATAGGACCAAATTTGGAGTTTCAAGTTTCCTTGGAGTCTAGGTCCCATAAAATCAGAAGCCAATAACTCCACCAATGCCATATAATTCAATAGTCCTGCAGATATAGCATTGAGAACACCCTCCACAATTAGAGAAGTTGGGCTTGTGTCACTGTAAACATTTGATAGCCCAATTCCTAAAGCAATTCCAAATGGGGTTGTCACTGAGAAGAAGAAAACCAAAATACCCTTCATCTTGTACCCATATTCAGCCTGTTACAAATTGTAAAAACACAAAACTACTTAAAGGTGTTATGAATTTTTAAATTTCAAAAAATTAATTTTAGACATAAGAACTAAACGACTCTTATATCATAATTTTTAAACAGATTCAAGATCTTAAAAATTGGTTTACTCTATTGTCAACAAATGGACCAAATAGATAATCACCTGCATTATGCAACCACCCAAGCCCATTCCTTCAAAGAGTTGATGGAAGCAGAGTGCAGCAATGAGAGGTTTGATTGTGCATGGATTTTCTGAAGCTCCCATTGATAAGCCTATCACCACTGAGTGTACCACAATCCCTAGCTCCAATACCTTCATCATCCACCACATTATTAGTATTAAGTAATATTAACTATTAAATTGTTAGAATCAATAATTTCATATATATATATATATATATATCCTTTTAGATGTTATAGTGAATTTGGTTTTAAATAGCATACAATTTTCTTTGGTAAAAAGCAGTGGAATATAGAGTAAATTAACAATTTGGTCCTTGAAAGATCACCAAGCTGACAACTCAATCCCTGAAATATTAAAATGTACAACTTAATCCCTGAAAGATTAAAACGGTATACTAATTAGTCCTTTTAATGGATTAAATAGTATATTGTTTTAATCTTCCAGGGACTAAAAAATATACTGTTTTGATCTTTTAGGGACTAAGTTGTACATTTCAATCTTTTAGGGACTGAATTGTCAACTCGATTATCTTTTATAGACCAAATTATTAGTTTACTCTCCCATATATATATATATATATTCCTTTTAGATGTTAAATAGCATACAAGTTACTTTAGTATACTGTCACATTATTCCAATATGGTAGATACTAGAAATAACAAATCCAATCAAAATACATAAAAGTTAAAACCAATTTTTGGCCAAAAAGAAAACAAATTAAAATCAATCCAGAAGCTCAAATCTCGTCTAACGTGTAATTTAATTACCTGAGCAACAACACGATACTTCAGCAATTGTTCTTCCCCATCGACGACGTCCTTCAAATTTTTGTTTCTGCCATGTCCGTTTTCGTTTATGTTTTTGGAAGCAATTTCACGGGCTTCATCAGCATTATTATTAGATATCTTCTTCTTGAAAAAGCCAATCGAAAATGAATCCACCATGAGAGTGAAAATAGCAGCAAGCATTGCAATAAATGTAGTGAACGGAAACTTTCGCCACGGGTTTTCCGGTAAACACTTTGATTGCAAGTCGTCGAAGGAGTCCGGCAACACGTGCATGTATCCGGTCGCCAGAATCACGCCGGAGGCAAATGCCTTCACCAAAACGAACAAGTCTTTGTCCGGCTGGAGCGCCGGCACTACGCGTGAGAAAATTGGAAGGCACACGCCGATCATGCTCGCAACTAGTATGGAGCATATTGCTATAATTTTGAACTTCATCGCTGTTGCTTTGTTGTGACAAGTCCCCTCGTATTTCGACTCGCATTCTGCGACTGCGGTCGCCGATGAAAATGATGAGGAGAGAAAGACGAAGAAGACGATAAGTGAGATGAAATTGTAATTCGAAGACGAAGAATAAAAAGAATAAGCCATTGATGAAAATAGAGGTTGAAATTTTTTTTTCTAAGATAAGAATGAACAAAACACCTAATAGTGAAAGAAAATTGGAATTTTGAGTGACTGCATTGAAGTATTTTGTGAGTATTTATAGGAAATCTTGTAGCCCTATTTGTAGGCAGTGAAGTTACTATGTTGCCCTTGTGACAATTTAAAGAGTTATGGTATTTTTTAGAATAATGTAAGGGTAGTTATGGAATGTGGACAATAGTAAGAAAACTTGTGTTGTGCGTGAGTGATATGTGGTCCTCACAGTTTTTGTATGTGGTTTTTGCTGACGTGGCGTAAGTCGTGTACTCTTTGCTTTCGCTACAGTGTTGACGTCTCATTCCGTCCCATGTAAGACTCTGGTATGTACAACTAGAATAGAACATAATTTTTTAAAATTAATTATTACCAAAAAAATAATAATCTCTTAAAAGTTAATTATTACTTAACTTAAAAGATCTTTTTTTATTTTAAGGTAAAAATACATGGGGTAGGGATATTTTTAAATTAGGAGTAAGTAGGGGTGTACGGGCTGGGCCGGGACGGGTTTCTGATCGGCCTGAGACCTGGCCCGGTAGAAACCCGGGCCGGGCCAATTTTTTTTTTTTAAAAAAAACTATTTATTCATTCTATATATATTTTAACTTGTATATATTGGTAAAACAATTAATTTTGGATCAATTTAATGATTTATTATTAATAAAGACATTTAATCTAATATTAGTACTAAAGGTAGAGCCTAAATAGATTGGATGTCTGAGTCTGCCAGTGGCCTAGGAGAGACACTAAATTTAATGCTAATTGACCAATTATGTTCCGCCACCTATGCAAAATTCTTAAAAAATTCAAATGACATTTATGGCGACCATTAATTGTATATTAGTCACTGCTGAGTAGGATGTGTTGTAGCATGTGGTGTTGCCAAATGGCAGTCCAATCATGCCACATAAGCATGCGAAATGGCAAATTAGCATTATATAATTAATGGCAGTCCAGTCATACACTACTAAGAAAATGAATTTATTACTAATTGGCAATAACATATCGCCACCTATGCAAAAATTTCACAAAATTTAATTTTCATCAATGTTGGTAATTAATGGTTCAGTAGTAATGTATGATTAGGATAATCAACAGCCAATCAAATGCATTTATTTTGCAACATCATCACTATTAATTGGCCATGTAAGCAAATTTGCTGATGTGTTATCTAAAATAATAACTTTCATAATCTCCAAGCATGATTATCGCGACTAATAGCATATTACAATCAATTATCATCAATTGTTCTAATTTATAATTAAAACTAATGGTTACTATTTGGGAATGATTTGAAATTGTACATTTTTTAAAAGGAAACATATTAAATATTAATTGCTAAATTATCGCCTTTTCTATTTTCTTCATGTCGTTAACATAAATCATATTAAATGATAGTTGAATTTTGTATGACTATAAATTAGTGGTGGTTCGTCAAATGCACCATTGACAAAAAAACATTGATCAATTAGGTTTCTTGAGTTTACCGTTTACACTCAGTCCATGGAAAAACAATATGATGATATTTGTGCTATCTCTCCAATATGCTCTAATTGGACAATCAAGGTATACATTTGATGCTTTGTGATGCTGAGGTTTATGAGGAGTTTTTATATACATTTGATTTATGTTTAAATCTATCATATGTTGATATACTAAAATGTTTGGTGCTTCTATAAAGCCTTTATTCGTGAAAAAAATTCAAGAATATCGACAAGGAGGGATATGTTTTTATCATCTCTCAATTTAGAATTGGTCAAAATCGTGGTTCATTCCTTCCTACTCACTCTTAATATAAGATTGTGTCGTTTTGTCTTTTGTGTTAAGGGCCTTTGGTCCCTCTGATCGAATACGTTTTCAGCATTCTCAAAACTGACGATATGGCCAAGGCTGTCTTGGCATGCTTGAGTCAGCTCAATGCCTAATTTCCTTTGGGTAAACTCATTATTTCTTTCTTATATTATCCTTTAAGAAAAAGATCATGGACTCAAGTTTTTTTTTTATGTATAAAAGTATGTAAATACGCTCCCCTGTTGTAAAATTTTCAGTGAACCACAATTTATGATGATGGCACTATTGTTGATAAAATATGCCTTATCTTTTTTTTTTTAACTTATGGTTACGTTTTTTTTCTCCTTTCTTTCACTACGGTGTGAAAATATTTAACTCAAAATTTTGACTCTCATTTTCACATGTGGAAATCTGGAGGCCTAATTGTGAAAATTGAAAGATGAGGTTTTTAATCAGACAATCAACATTTTAAACTTTTCTAGCAACTCTATTTGGGGTTGTTCATCTCATATCATTATCTACTATTATGTGTTTTCTCTCTTTGTTTTTTCTTCAGTTTTTGGGCAGAGATTCATGACAACTCCATCTATCCTCAAGGAACTGCGTTTAGTTAATTTTTTTCATGTCCTCTCAAAGAAGCTTGCTCAATATTATAATCGCATGGCTGTAATTTGTTTGCAAGATAATATGCAGTTTTCCCTGCATCGCGTCTTTTAAACATATTTTATGTTGTTGACAATGTAGCTTACAAGTCCCTAACATATAGACGACAGTTTTGACTTTGAGTCTTTTTACATACCCTTTTGCATTAAGTTATTTTGATTGTTTTGATTTGATTCAGGTATACCGTCGATCGAGTCAAGAAAGAAAAAGGTGTGGTGGATCTTCGGGAGTGGTGGATCTTCGGGAGTAGGCATTAAATTCTAGCTTAGAGACCGTTAAAATCTCTTTATTTGTACATGATTTACAGACGGGCTTTTATACGTACTATAGGTTTATAACAGCCAAGTTATTACGAAACTAAATAAAATTTTCCTTTTGTAACCACTAACCATAATAAATATGGTTAATTCGTTATGCTTATAGAGTTGTATATCTCAATAGCGTGTTTATATATATATAAAGACCGTGTTTATAATTTTTTTTACATCTTTCGCACCCCTTTGTCTTTTACTTAGACAGTAAAAGAAAAGATTAATGCCCTTTGTCATAACCCCCCAAAAAAGGTCTCTTTAGTATATTTTAACAAATTATATTAAAATTGCAATACTTCAAAAGGATTAAAAATTTTCAAATTTGAGCAAGCAAGGAAAAAAATTCTATCATTAACATTAATATCTTTAATTATTATGTTTTTGTTAAGGTTTAATATCATTCAGTATATTATTTTCGTTGGATTCAACCTTTTTTCCTTGATTATCTATTCCCATTAAGACCTTATGAACATTATCTAAAGTATTTTCTATTCAATAAAACTTACTTTTTTAAATCAATTGCCATTTAATTACTATTTTTCCATAATAATAACATGTAATTATTTTTAAGGGTAAAATACAGGAAAGGTACCTGTGGTTTGGCCTAATCTCACTTTTATGACGTGTGGTTTCAAAAGTTGCACATTAGGTACCTGTGTGTTTCGCCGTTAAACAGAAGCAGTACTTGTGTAATTTTCCGTTAAATTTTTGACGGAAAAAGTAGTACTTGTGGTTTTAAAAGTTGCACATTAGGTACCTGTAATTTTGCTGAAGCTTGAACTACATATTAGCTTCATATTTTGAACATTAAACGATGAAACCCAACACTCTCTTCATCTTCATCCATCATCTTCTTCCCATAAACTCAACAAACCCTCATTTCTCATACGAATTTCAAATTCCACTCATCAAATTAAATCAGAAATCACACACACACACACACATAGATATACATTAATCAGAAATCACCCGAATTATCATCTCCAAATTTCTCGGCGGATTTTGAAGCAATTTCAAAGATTTAGGGTTTCTAATTTGATTTGATGAAATTAGGGTTGTTGAAATTGCAGATCGAAGAGGGTTTCTGTAATACCCCAAGGTACCATGTTAGACATTAGACTTAGCATTTGACTTAAAAGTAAATTGTGTAGTTAATCTAGAAGTCCTTATGAGCTTGTGGTTAAATTTTGAGAGCAACCTGACAAAAAAATTTTATCCGTGTTTCATTTTAATTTTATCATAAGACACTTCTGAGGAAATAATAAATTATAGATATAATATTTTTGAAAGGAAAATATATATTTGGAACCTACTATTTTCAATGAATCCAACAATATAATTTTTTTAAAAAATCTCTATTTCTAGAACTTTTGAGTTTTAGGGACTGTTTTGAAAGAATTTAAATGTTTTTGGGCAATACTATGGATCTAGCCTCTTTCTCTTTGCATCAGAATTACTTTTTTGCCCCCCCAAATTTGGCCAAAATAGCAAAACAACCCTCCCTTCCCCACTGAATATGATATAGCGATGGGAAGCAGCAGTGTTGGAGTGAAAGTGAAAGAATTAGCGGTGGTGATAACTCCTTCGGAGGCAACTCCTTGTGGAGTCCTGACACTGTCGTCTCTGGATTCCCAAGTTTAATGGTCAAGGTTGGGCTTGGACACCGTTGACTTTGCCAATATGCTGCGACAGGTACTGTTTGTTATTGCCGGTGAAGGATCAGAGCCAAGAATGTTACTACTACTCTTTTTATATATAGATGATCATTGTCGATTGCTTTATTCTTTCTGCAATTCTTGGTAATTATTTTATTCGTGTCTTGACCTTATAGGAGAGTTAATTAGGAAGTTAGAGTTAACCAAGAATGTTAGGAGTATGAATTGTAATAACCGAGTCTGTTGTGATTAGTTGTCCTAGTCCAAGGGTCAAGCTACCCTTACATATTGATAGGAGTGTTAATTAGACAGGTTACATACACCGAGCTAACAAAACCAGGGTAGCTTGACCCTCTCATCCCGAAAACGCGGACCTATGACGTGGGGGAGCCCATACTATCTGAATTGTTTTTTTTTTAATTTTTTGGTCAGGGTCAGCATACTATCTGAATGTTAAAGAACCAAACAAATTAGTCCAAGGTTGAATAACATGTTGGGACTTTCGTTTGATGAATATGTTATTGTCCACCACCGGTAACAGAAACGGATGACGTCGGGGCCAAAAAAAATAAGGAACAGAAACGGGTGAAGAATATTTGAATCCCAAAACATTTGATGTTTAGACCAAAAAATCTTGATGAATCTGTCCAAAAAAACAAAAACATTGAATGAATAATTTTAAACGTATTTTAAGAAACAGGTCGTATTTGGTCAATTTCTTAAAAGAAATAAATAATTGAGTGTCCAACTACTAAAATTAACATAATGGCAAAAAAAAAAAACTACTAAAATTAACATGTATTAAAGAAGACAATTTAAAAAAATTGAATATAATAATTATACTGAGAATAAAAATAGTCTCAAAAATCATGATTTATTGTTTTTTATTACTTTTACTTTGAAGAAGAAGTTTTTTGTAACTTTTTTTGTGTGTATATTATGCGTTGTTTTCAAATATAATATGAGTTAAATTAGAATTAGATGTGTTTTTTTTTTCTGGGTTTGATTTATTGGGCAATGAGAGATGAATGAATTTGTACGAAACTAAGAACAGTGAATGGCAGTTTGTTGTTTTGTTAGAAGAAGAACAGTGAATGGCAGTTGATACTGTTTGACGGTGGATAAGTTGGTGATTTTACCGGGAATCGTCTGGATCTATAATAACGACATATGCTTCTGCAGTTGCAACTGTTACAAACTAACCTGTACCGAAACAGGCCTTCCCTCCCATCTCCGATGCTTCACTTCCCATTTTCCCCTCTTACTTCCTTCTAATTAACTTCTCTCATCGTCGCTCACAACAAATCCGATTCCGATTCCGATGACGATGCTTTAGGCTTTCATGGCAGATTAGGGAAGAAGCGAGGGTTTGAGACTGTTCATTTTTCGGAGGGAGGTGCGTTCAGAGAATTGGCTAGGGAGATTTATGAGAGAATCGAGAGCTCGAAGCAGCAGCAGATAATGGAGTTAGAGAAGCAGAGAATGGAGTTTACAAAGGATCTCCAATTTCAAAGAATGAATATGTTCATGGATACCCAATTGGAGGTTAAGAGGATGAAACCACCCAAATATGCATCCACCTCAGGTTTCTTCCCAAAACGTATTTTTCCTTATTCACTCTCCTAATGCATATACTATTCTGGACTCCGATAATTTGTTAGTCTTTTTGCTCTCTCGCTTTTGAGTTTTCTTGCTAATAGAGGAACGTTCATGGTAATCCACCGGTGTTTATCACTTTACTTTGTAGTTTGATTATACCGAATAATAGTTGTGCCTGGTCATTAAAGGGTTAAATGGTTCAAGAGTTGGAGTATATGAATAGTGTTAGGCTTGACGCTATGCTCTTAAATTTTGTAGCCTTTCTTAATTTTTTTAATTCCTTTTGTAAATGATGTTTGGGTAAGCCATTACATAAACGGATAAAACTGATAATCTCTGATATTTATGATATCAGGATTTGCATGCATAATTCTCTGCCTTTATTCCTCTTTTTCTTGTAGTTTTGTTCAGGTGTCATCTTGTGTTCCTAATGCTTGTGACACTCCTATGGAAGGTCAAACTAGTGCATTTTGATCCTTAATTTTTCTGTTCGGTGTTCTTGTCTATAAATTTCAGGCGAAATTCTTGTTAGTTTTCTCGTAATGGGGTTTGCAATGGTGTTTACTAATTCATATTGTTCGGTTGTTCCTGAAATCTTCATGTATTATGAATTATCTAATGTGGTAACTTCAAGCTCAGCCTTGGGTTTGGGAAAATAAAAGAGCTTTGAAGTAAGCTAAATCGGAGCAATCCCAAACCAAGTTCTCATCATAGTTCAGAGAAGTCCTGTGATCCACATATTGGCTCTCCTACCTAACAAAATAGGAGATGCTGTATTTAGAATTGACAACTACTGATTAGTACGCTCCCTGACATAGTCATATATAGTTTCGATTTAAATAAATTGAAGAAATTAGAATAACAAACTACCTATTTAAGTGATTATTCTGAGTTTACTGTGTTTCCTTATTTATTTGCCTTAAGAACATGCTTCAAAGTTTAAAGCGATTTACTCTGACTTTATTGTGGTTTTTTATTTCTCTGCCTCATGAATATGCTTATATTGAAACAGGTGAGAAGATGTAGTCATGAGCATCGCCAGCGTCGGAGGCAGGAGCCAGGATATAATTTGGAATTCTCAAATTCACACTAGGTGGAGTTGGCTGTGCCCTCTTCCTGACAGATTAGTCATAGTTTCAAATTCAGATTTTGAAGCTAATGTTGTTGTACAATATATCCGTGTTGTATCTTTCTTTTCTCCGTTGCTTTCATTCTTCTATTCATTTCTTTTCCAACTAATGATCTATTTCAGTATTAACATATTTGTTGTAGTTGACAGTACTAAAACGCAGTAGTCACTATCAGTTGTTTATTGTTTATTCACCTGTTATGTGATGATGGTATATAAAACTGTTTTGGTTTTTGTGTTATTTACTTTTATTTTTTCTAAAATGAACATAAAGTTAAATCTTTCAGGTGCTATTTGGGAGACATATTTCACCTGTATCTTAAATTAATTCAAATTAAAAGCATTATATCTAGTAATCTGGATGATTAAAACTCGTCTGCAAAAAAAAGGTGGTAAACATCTTTTATACATAACGTGTTATACACTGACTAGTTGTAGGAGGTGATGGTGGTGGCGAGTCGTTTCGGGCCGAAATTATGATTAAAAAATTGATATCCAGTAATGGGTGTAAATGATTGATGTAGGTTGAGGTTTGGCAATTTGAATAGGAGAGTGTGTTGATTGTATTGGCACTACTCTTTGGATTCCCATGAGACGACTACTACGTTTAACGGTCAGTTGTGGGGTTCGTGGTAGTACGTTGGGGTCGTGGGTGTGAAATCATAATGGGGGTTTTTCCATGTTTCATTGAAACAGTACTGTCAGACCCACTACGAGCTGCAGCAATCGCTCTATGAGATAATTAGATAAGCGAAGACGCAACTTGGTCGTGTTGCTTTCTTTGTACTCATCGGTGACTCTCGTTTGTTTCTTATCGCAATGAATGCCCTGCCTCTTCTTCCTCTAGTCTCCATCCCCTATCGCACTGTCTATCACACCATTTCACATTTCTTCTAACTCGTATTTTCCAATCAACTAAACATATTTCTTTTCACAAGCACACATACTGAAAATCTGATGACACCAATACCAATACTAGAATTCCGAAACAGAGTAAATAGTTTTATTTATACCATTACTAGTAAACATATATTACATAGTCGGATAGTCCCCTGTTTTACACTCACAGAGTGACATCACAATTGACAACATTAAAATATATATGGGATTTGAAAAAAATCATCGACGGTTTCATGCCGGCTCAACAATTGAACTTGAGACAAAGAGCTGAGACAGAATCCGTCATCGAAATCACAGCAAGAGGAAGAAGAAGAGTCAGGGAAGGGAGGCAAACCCACATGAGTGTCATTATTGAAGATATCATCAATGGAAGAAGAAGAATAAGGGATGGAAATCGCAGCACTAGCAGAAGCAGAAGCAGAAGCAGAAGCAGCAGCAGCATCAGCAGAATAACGAGCAAGACGAGCCTTGGCTAGAGCCAAATCATGCTGAAGCTCGAGCATCTTCTTCTGCAAGAGAGCAATGGCTCCAATGCAGCCATAAACAGGGTCTTTGAGCCTAGCATCTGCTTCGTAGGCCAAAGTATTCACAGTGTCCTCTCTCTGCTCTTCTGGGACTTCAATTAGGATCTTGCTCACATTGCTCGCTCCAAACACCTTGTGAACTTTCGCGAATTTCTTGCACTCGTCGGCACGGAAGTAAGGAGCGAATATACAGTTTGGTGTGCATCTTCTCTTCAAGAGCTTGCAGGCTGCACAAGAAGAGCTCGAACGAGGCTCATACCCCTTCATGCTTTTCATTCACATACACACTTTCTCTCTCTCCTCCCTACCCAATAGAGAATAGACCCCTATCCTCCACAACTTCCTTCACATATAAATACATGCGACTCCATATATATCCCACTTTTATGATTAATAGCGAGGGATAACCAACAGGCCTATTAGCTCAGTTGGTTAGAGCGTCGTGCTAATAACGCGAAGGTCGCAGGTTCGAAACCTGCATGGGCCATTCTAGTTTTGTCCTTTTACTTAGAATGGCCATCCATTTTTGTCCTCCGAATTTTACTTTAACGCAAAATCTATTAATATAGACAAAAGACCAGTTCGTGCCCCTAATGTTTGAGGTCAGTTTCAGTTATGCCCTCAACGTTTGTTTTGTGTCAGTTATGCCCCTATCGTTTTACATTATTATCAATTACACCCTAACTTTAATTTTTCTTTCGGTAAAAGTTCTATTTTGGTCCCTCAAGTTTGCTCAAAGTTCTATTTTGGCCCCTCAAGTCTCTGGCGAACTTTTCTGGGAGATACACGGTAATTTCGACGACTACGAAAACTCTTAATCCAAGGTTTTTTGACCTTCTGAGTTCAATGACGGTCTCCATTTTGCGAAAATAAAAAAAGACTGGCAAGCCGCCGAAAAATTTACACAATCGCCGAAAATCATATTTTCAGTCATTTGTTCGCAAAATGCAAGCCACCATTGAACTCAGGAGGTCAAAAAACCTTGGATTAGGAATTTTCGTAATCATCGGGGTCATCCTGTATCTCGCTGAAAAGTTTGTCGGAGACTTGAGGGACCAAAATAAAACTTTGAGTAAACTTGAGGGACTAAAATAGGACTTTGGCCCAAAAGAAATTGAGGTTAAGGTATAATTGACAACCATGTGAAACGTTGAGGGCATAATTGACACAAAACAAACGTTAAAGACATAACTAAAACTCACACCAAACGTTAGGGGCACTAAGAGTTGCACTAACAGTTCTTTGGCCATTAATAATTTAATATATCATTTGATTCATATTGCATTTTCCACAATTATTTATTTTTGTGCATGAGCTATATACAGATTAGGATGGATTTGTGATGTATAACTTCATTTACAGTTGATGTGTTTAGATGATCTGGGAGTGTAGAATAAGGGGTCTAAATAATTGAAACATATGGACAAGGGGTTGCATGTGTTGGTAGTTTTCAAGTCAGACATGATAGTTCCTGAATAAAGATATGGGATATTTTTTAGTCACTGAGCAAAGAAAATTTTCTCACCTATTTAATATTTGTGTTGTTGGTTACAAGAAGGAAACCATGCTACTACTTTAGCTCAACTTCGGAATCTTCAATACTGCATTGCGGGTTTGTGGAGCCAAATATAATAAAGTTATTGATATTGTTGTTGCACGCTTCTATCATTAATATTATTATTTCTCATTTCTTATCTCTTTTTTTTTTTTTAAAAATCTACTTGCTTTTTTAAGAACTAGTCACGATTGCCCAAACATCTCTGCATTGTCAAATTTCAACCACATAAAAACATATACCTGCAGACATATAAATAAATGGGTAAATTCCACTTTGGTACCCTATTTTATAGACCAATTCCACTTTGGTACCCTGTTCTTTCAAAAGTGACACTTTGGTACACTGTTCTTTCAAAAATGTCATTTTGGTACCCTGTTCTTTCAGAAGTGACATTTTGGTACTCTGTTCTTTAGATCAAGTGACACTTTGGTACCCTAAAAAAGATAGAATAGGGTAACAAATAGTGAAAGAAAAGGGTACCAAAGTGTCACTTGGTCCAAAGAACAGGGTAACAAAATGTCACTTTTGAAAGAACAGGGTACCAAAATGATATTTTTGAAAAAAACAGGGTACCAAAGTGTCACTTTTGAAAGAACAGGGTACCAAAGTGGAATTGGTCCATAGAACAGGGTAGTAAAGTGGAATTTACCCTAAATAAATAGAATCACAAACAAAATAATTAGTTCCCCCCTTTTATTTATAAAAGTAGAAAAACATGGTGGGATGACATGAAATATTCTGTTTTTCATATTAACTTTTCTTTTTAATTATCGAGCACGCATATACGTTTAGATTAAATTATGTTTCTTCCATTAACATGGTGAACAAGGTTATTAAAACTGGATCGGTCATTGAACCGACCGAAGCCGCGGTTCAAGGTTCAATGGTTCAACCGGGGTCGGACCGTTAATAATTAAATAAATAAAAAATAATATATTTATTTTAATATAATAAACTCTTTAAATTTAAGCTGGATTCAATAAGAAAGTGATAATTAAGAGGATAAAAAATTAAATTTTCAAGTAAAAACTATTAAATAGTGTATTATTTTGAGTCTAAACATAATAAGAATTTTTTTTTAAAATAGCATCATTTGAATCAAGAAAAACTTAAAAAAATAAAAAATTAGAAAAAAAAAAACCTGAACCGGTTCATCCTCAGAATCGGTCGGGTCAAGGCGGTTTTCCCGATTTTGACCGGTTCAGACGGTTCTTGACCGGTTCTTAGCTGGACCGGTTTTGTACTCAACTCGGACCAAACCACTGGTCGGTTCACGGTTCAACCGGTCCGGTACGGTTTTTATAACTATGATGGTGACTATAAAAACTATAAGTTGGGGCTTGATTTTTAAACATTAATTAGTGTACATTTTTCTTCTTTTGTCTTTTTTCTGGCATAGGTAAAGATATTCACAATAGTCCAGAGAAAATAAAGATCTATGAGACATAAAACTTTAAAACCAATCATAATTGTGTTAGTGCATCTTCATTGGATTAAAAGATAAAAAGAGCACTCAAACTTGATTAAAGGAAAAAAAAAAAAAGGCAATCTTGAAATTTCACTTTTGACTTCAACTATTGTGTCGGTTCATTCCTTAATTAATATGACAACTGAGGAAATTTTAGGTTGGGGTTTAGAGATGAATTCATGCTTATTAATTAGTTGGGAATTTGGGGTATATATTGATTCTTAACCAGAAAAAAAAATGTCTGGTTCAAATTATTTGAGATTAGTAAACTCAAACTGAATTATTGAATAAAATTGTGAATATCCAATAATGTTAATTTTATTAACACAAATAAATGTTCAATAGTAAGTGTATCATGAAGTAGGATAAGTTAAAAATTAAGATGGTTTCTTTATATTACCATATTCCTCACTTTCATAACTTGTCTCTATTTTTAACTTGACATTTTTTTTTTTCGTTTGTATGATGTAGTTTAAAAGTTTATCTAAATCTTCATTACTCTCCAATGTACAAGTCTGGGTTTGCTCCTTCTTCTTTCTTGTTTGATTAAATAAGTTAATATTTTCTATACTTTAATATTTTGGGGTTTGATAAGTAGAAAAAGAAGTTTGCTCCTTCTTCTTTCGAGGGATATATGGAAACCATCAAAATCAAACATCAATTTGATCTAAAACGAGTTTGAGTCATAACTAGAATACTTAAATATGCTGACTCGGACCAAAAGTGTGTTTGCGAAGACATTGAGAATTAATATAAACTGATCATTTGAGAAGGATTCCGTATTATTTCAACAATGAACAAATCCATTGGTTTAACCCAAGCAAAATGTCAATTAGCAAAGGCCAAAGGATACCTTTCTATCTTTAATACGCCTTTTTTTTTTTTTTTTTTAACATAATTCATTCAAAAGCAAGACAAAGCTGAACATAGTACAAACTAATACAAAGCAAAATAAGCAGCATCACTAGACAGGATATCAACTAACGAATGTGGGGGGTTTGCAATCCATCCAAAAGGACCCATCATCGTGTAAGACAAATTGACAAGACAATCAGCTGTCAAATTAACAGATTTAGGGATCCAACTAAAGCTACAACCAACAGACTCAAAGCAACAATAATTATTTGATAAAACGCTGCCTTGGAAGCCGCTATAGAAGCAAACAAGAGACGACGTCATGGACAAACCTGACCTAGAACAAAACTCCACCGAGCACCTAAAAACCAGAATCAAACTAGGAAGCCGTCGTGGAATGCCTAGTTCGTAGTCGCCGTCGCAGAGAAAACCATACCAGATCGATGCCCTGGGATCCCAAATCCAAAACGCTACCGCCACAAAACCCTTGAAATAAAATAATATCTCATAAAAAGATAGAGGAACCCTCATATAGGAGAGATTTTCAACTCTAGATAAACAAAGGAGGGTCACCGTTGCTAAGACAGCGACGACCCAAGGCCAAGAAGTTTCGCACAAAAGAAAGAGAGCAAAGAAAAGAGGCAGCTAGACTTAAAAAATAAATTGTAAGCTAATACAGTCCATTTCTAAATGAATGTTAGTTATCGAGCCTAATAATTTCAATTAATAATTTAGTACACATAATATCATTATTCTCTTAAATTGATAAAACAATACACAACTTTTAAATTTAATAAGTCAACATTTTTTTCTATCAAAATTAATGGCCATTCCTTTACATGATTAAATCCTCAATTAATAAATAGAATTCAACGCTACTATATATTAACTCATGAGATAATGATATCATAGTGTTCAATTTACTAAGATAAACTTTTCTTATGAAGGAATATATTGATCAAGAAATCTTTCTTATAAACTAAATTGAAATCCTTGATCTTAAGAAAAAGAAAATCAGAAAATAATAACATGCATGTTGCGAAAATTAAAAGTTAAGATCAACCAATAGAATTTGAATATAGGTTTGGCAGAAGAAAAAAGAAAGTAAGCAAAATGATTTATGAGAGAAAGAAGATGGTTTTGTAAGAGAGAGAAATAGAGAGAAATGGATTGATTAGGTGCGAGCAAAATCAATCATAAAAAGGGGAAGATAAATGTCACCTCAAACTCAAAGGCTTGTGTGTTGGTGGTAGTGATTGGAAAAAGATGGAAAATGATAATGCAGCCTCCAACTTCTACACTCCACTCTCTTTTAAAGCGCGTTGTTTCACTCAACAAAAACACCTTCATTTTCCACCTTCAACTAATCAACTTTCTAATCTGCCTTCCTAATTATTATGATCAACGGTGAGTGAACTACACGCGCCCAAGCCGAGATCGGTTTTCTTAACACTCTAATTCAGCAAAATGGGCCGGCCCAGGAATGATTGCATATAATGAGTCCCACTTTGCTCTCCCTATTAGTATTATACTTTTTTGCCCCTTTTTTTTTTTTAAAAAAAAGTTTGTCCATGAATTTTTGTATTTTTTGTTTTATTTTTAATTGTGAAGGTTGGGTTACGAAATTGTGGTTGGTTTTTTATTATAGATTTAGTTTTTTTTTTATCAAGAAATTTAGTTTAGTTGAGAAACTGAAATTTTTATACTTTAATTGATGTTATCTATAGTAAAAGGAAGCCCAAATTCTTGGATCCATCAATGAACAATATGTTATAGAAGTCCAAATTCGGCCTGTGGACTGTGAAGCTTTAGTAAAAATAAAAAGACTAATTTCTTATAACATGGTAAATTCAAACGGGAAAATCTATTAGATGAAGTGTTTACTTTGGTGTTAGGGTTTAGGGTTGTCTCGAGGACACCTATGAAAAATCCAAAAAAAGAAAACCGGACCATGAGCAAATTTGAGTTATTTTGAGTCAAATGAACAAGAAGAATAATGTTTGACCATAATAATAATAATGGAGTTATTCGACCGTAGGAAATGTATCAATTGGAGAAAGGAATTGCAGACTAATATAAATGTGTAATGTTTAATGAAGTGACCTTTGCTGCTGAGAATGAGTTGTATTTACCAAATATTCCTACTGCGCACTCACAAATTTTTTATAGATAGGGGAAACGAGATGAGTACAACCTTATGTCCAACAACAAACATTAGAATCTAAAATAATGTCAATTTAATCCTTTTTATCATCCAATAATTAAATATGATGTGGTGGACGCTATGTTGCACGAATACTTTAAAAATGGCGCCGTACCTGTACTGAATACATACCCGTACCCGTATTCTATGAAACTATTGAATACTTTTAAAATATATAAAATATAAATTTTTATTTTCTTTTTATAAAATATCACTATATTTTTATCTTATTTTAGTTTTGTTATATTAAAAATTTATTTTTTTTAGATTAATAAACAAAACATTCAGATTTTTATAAGAAAAAGCATATAAATTTATATTTTATAACTTTTTATTTAAATAAATATTGCCGTACCCGTATCCTATAATTTTCAATATTAACGTATCTCGTACCCGTATCTGTACCCGTACAAGTACCCGTACCCGTTCTAGTGCAACCTATGTTGGACAAAAAAAAATTAAATATGATGTGTAATTCAGATACCTGTTGGGTAGACTTGGTCATGGCTACTATTAAAGAAACTAATTTTCCATTCAATCTGCAATGGTTTCCTATCTACATTTTGTTGAATGTTGACTAAATAAGTAAATTAGAAGAGTGATAAATATTGAACATATCTTAAATTGGTTCGTATTTTGACAAATTTGAAAAATATGCAATGAAACGTTTTACAACGGAATCCCAAAGATGAGGCATACAATTCAAAAACGAACCCGAAGAAACGACACAAGAATTGGAAATTTAATATTATAAACAAGAGAGGAAGGAATTGAAATGAAGGATTATTAAGTATTTGGAATGATGAGACGTTTAGGTTTTGGAGGAGTCATGGTGTATTTGTTTAATCGTAAGTGACGACTGTGCATCTAAACCGACAAATCACGAGAAAAATATAAAAGTATAGTGTATATTCTACAGATCCAGCTGGGGGTGTCGTTATTGATTTTGTACATAAATGAAATGACAAGTTGCTATGAAATATGGACATAGTAATGAACTATATATCAGCAATTGTAAGTGAAGAAGCAACTTCAAAAATCAAGTTTGAAAAGGCTATTTAATTAATTAATTGTTCATTCTTGAATTAAAAACTCGGAGGAGAATGTAACTAGTTTTGCAAAGCCGGAGAATCCTCCAAATGGCACAAACTCGCACATTCTATAGCACCACCTTCCAAATAGAAAAAACAACAAAGTGTGCAGTTTATTCTATTCCCTTGTCTCTCTGACAATTAGTTTGATTTAATATAATAAAAAAAGCCGTACGCAAGCTATATAGGGTGTGTGTAATCTTTTTTCTATTAAGATACATACAAAAGCACTTTGAAGAAATCAAAGATGGATATGGAGTTGAATTGACAAGATATATAACTAAAAATATTGCGCATGAGTTTTGCAGTAACCACAATGGACCAAACTCCATCAGGCTTCTTGCCCACAGGAAGTTTACTAGATTCATTGATTCTCATATGTAATGAAGTTGCTTCCATGGATCACAAGTCTTGCTATGTACAAGCAAGGAATGTATCATCCATGATAAGGAGGATCAAGCTTCTTTGTTCCTTGTTTGAGGAGATCAAAGAATCGGAAAATCCACTCCCTCCTCCTTCTTCAATGCTGTGTTTCACTGAGCTCTTATCAGTGATCAAAAGAGTGAAGCTTTTGATCCAAGATTGCAAGGAAGGAAGCAGTGTATGGGGTCTCATGCAATTAGAGTCATTTTCTGATCAGTTTTGTGTGCTGATGAAGGAGATGGCAAGAGCCCTTGCTATTATTATTCCTCTCAATGTAACAGCAGATGTAAGAGAGCAAGTGGAGCTTCTGCATAAACAGGCAAAGAGGGTTGAGATTTTCATTGATCCTCGTGAGCTTCAAAGAAGAAAGCAACTTGTACAAATGATGGAAAAAGGAGGCTTTGTTGATTTTGTGAAAGTGCAAGATGTCTTGAGCAGTATTGGTGTGAAGAAGGCATCAGATCATGATGGAGAAATATTGAAGCTTGAGGCTGAAGCTCAGAATCAAGCAGGCACAGGAGGACTCATTGTTGTGTCCAATATAAACAAACTCATATCTCTGCTTTCATATACCAAATCCATGATATTCAGAGAAGAAGACTGTGTTCAAAACCATGATGATGATACTTGTTCATCTTCTCATTCAACAATAACCAATATTCCTGACGAATTTCGTTGCCCAATCTCACTAGACATAATGAGAGATCCAGTGATTGTATCATCTGGTCACACTTATGATCGAATCTCAATAGCACAGTGGATAAACTCTGGGCATCACACATGCCCAAAAAGTGGGCAAAGGTTGATTCACACTGCTCTAATACCCAACTTTGCACTCAAGAGTCTGGTCCAGCATTGGTGCCATGAAAACAATGTCCCAGAAAATGAGCCTGCATCCTCGTTTTCCTCAACCTCCTCCGAGCGAAACAAAAACAACAGCAAGAATTCCTCAAACGATGATGCTGTCAAAATGACAGCTGAGTTTCTGGTTGGAAAATTGGCCACTGGTTCTGCTGAAATCCAAAGGCAGGCCGCATATGAGCTTCGATTACTCGCGAAAACAAGCATGGGAAATCGAAGAATCATCGCTGAGGCAGGGGCAATACCGTTTCTAGTGACATTACTAGGTTCCCATGATCCAAGAATCCAGGAGCATGCGGTGACAGCCTTGTTAAACCTCTCCATCTTTGAAAACAACAAGGTTTTGATCATGTCAGCTGGAGCAGTTGACAACATAGTACAAGTACTTGAATCAGGGAAAACCATGGAGGCAAGAGAGAATGCAGCAGCAACAATCTTCAGCTTATCAATAATAGACGATTATAAAGTGACACTAGGAAGTCATCCAAAGGCAATACATGCTTTAGTTAAACTTTTGAGAGAAGGAAGTCCTGTAGGGAAAAGAGATGCTGCTATTGCATTATTTCATCTTGCAGTTTATAATCCAAACAAGGAAAGCATTGTGGATGCAGGAGCAGTATCTTCACTCATAAGCTTATTGATGGATGATAAGGCTGGGATTACTGATGATGCATTGGCTGTGCTTGCTTTGCTTTTGGGTTCATCTCAAGGGCTGCAAGAGATTAAGAATAGCAGAATATTGTTGCCTCTGCTTATTGATCTTTTGAGATTTGGGTCAGCCAAAGGGAAGGAAAATTCAATCACTCTTTTGCTGGGATTGTGCAAAGAACAAGGTGAGGTAGTGGCTTCAAGGCTATTGGCGAATCCAAGAAGTATTCCTTCACTTCAAAGCCTGGCTGCTCATGGTTCTCTCAGAGCTAGAAGAAAAGCTGATGCACTAATTAGATTGCTAAATAGGTGCTGCTCTCAACCGCATCATTCTATTTGATTCATAGTCAATATATACAGTATAGCTCATTCATTTTTTTTTTCCTCAATGAAAGAAACCAAATCATCATGTTAGTGTTTAAATGGAGGACAGCTCGGAGATATGGGAAGATAATATATATAGTGAACTCCGATATATGAACTATTTGCCTATATATTGTGCCATATGTATCACTAGCACTTTGGTATTTCAATTTGTGAAATCACATAATGCAACTAATTAAGACGATAATGTATATATAGCAATATTCCTAATGGGCTATTTGTTTCTTACCAAGCGTATAACGCTGAAATTTTCCTAATGAACATGAATTTCCTGTAAATGAATCTTTTAAAGTTCCTTTCTCTACATTTTTTTTTTGTAAGTATAAAAAAGAAAAAATGAGAAAAGAAAAGAGAGAAAGAAAAAATGTGGGTCTTATATATTTTTATTTCATAAAATTTATATTTTTTCTTTTTTTATTTTCTTTTTTCTCTCTAATTCCATACAAGAAATGCATGGAGAAGGAAACGTAAATGATCCGATTCCAAATTCCCTCCTTTTCGACAACCTCGCTCATTTCCTATTTTCCTCGAAAGAGGTCCAATTCCAAAGCGAAACTAACAATTCGGTAAAACGCTGAAACTAAAAATATAACCCTTCAGCCCTAAGTTAAAACTGAGTGATCATGATTCGTTGTGTGTGTGTATAGTTTTGCATGTAAAGATCAGAGCAAAACAGAAAAGAAACATAGTAAGCATGCATCACACATCCATAATGCATATTATCCTAAACCCATCCAAATATGGCAACAACATTTAATCATGAATTGAATTTAACTTTATTTTTAGTCTTTGCTCTTAAGACTTTTTTGTCTCTCTCATTACTCATTAAAGTTCACTACCTAACTGCATAATTTTCATTTAGTGTTCTAGATATACTTCATTCAAACCAATTTATTTAAATCACTCAACATAATTTACACGACCTATTATATATATAAAAAAATAAATTTGCTTTGTTATTTACATATGAGGATCTAATTATAAATTTTATAATAATAAAAATAACGTAAAGGTTGTGTAAAACTATAAGGACAGAAAAGTAATTTCAGCTTCAGATTTATTATCATGATTTAATGACAAATGAAAATTCGGTGTCACTGTCTCACTGATGCAGTGGCGGAGGGAGGGGGCTAGCAGGGGCCATGCCCCCCCTAAATTTGGTATAATACATTAAGTATATGCAATATGCTCATATGTGGCCCTTGCCACAATGGTTAATTCCTCATGACAACATCAATTTGAGATGATGGGAGAGAAGGTTCGAAACCCAGGTCCTTAATAATTTTTTGTTTTGTTTTGGTCCTCCATAATTTTTTGTTCTGTTTTGGTCCTTAATAATTTTTTGCTCTGTTTTGATCCTTAATAATTTTTTGTTCTGTTTTGGTCCTTACTAATTTTTTGTTCTGTTTTGGTCCTTAATATTTTCAAAAGAATTTATAATTGATCCTTAACTATTGAATAGAGGCATATTTTTCTCGTCTCAAATCCGAACATTAGGGGACCAAAACAAAACTTTAGATAAGCATTAAGGATTAAAATAAAATTTTGGCCAAAAAAAATTTTCGGGCCCCCTAACCAAAAAAACCTGGCTCCGCCACTCCACTGATGAGTTTTTATTTCTAGTTGCTAACTACATATAGAAACGGGTAATGAAAGTATTTGACTTGCATCACAAAAAATTATTTAACTTGCATCACAAAATTATATCGTTAAAATTACATTTTTTTTCTAAAATTTTACATCAATTTTCAATTTCATTTTCAATATTTTTTTGCTATTAATTTCATCTCTAATATTTCATATTTTGATCAATGTTATCATTTGACTAACTTCTTTTAATAAATTAACGATAAACTTCATCATATTTTTCAATCGAATTTAGTATTTGAATTTTTTTTAATTAATTTTACATTGCGTGTCATTAAAATAGAATTTATAATTAATATTTGACTAAAATATGAATAAAAGATAAAATCGATTAAAATATAAAACTTTAAAAACAAAATGAATAATAAAAAAATTGAAAATCAATATAAAATTTAAGGACCAAAAAGATACTTTTTAATTTCTTGTAATGCTTTTCTATCGTGTGGTAAATTTAGGTGACTTTTAGGCATGGTTGCATAATGAAATGATAGTAATATTGTTGTGGTAAAATACTTTATTTTGTTCTTAGGAGAAATACCAAAATCAATTCTCATTTTCAAACTCTATGAATAAATAATTTTTTACGAACAAACTCAACTAAAAGAATTAAAAAAACAATTATTTTAATCAACACAAAACTTATTTTTATAATTTCTTTGATTATAATAACAAAAAATTTAAAATAAAATTATAAATATATACTATTAAATTTGTCTATGCTTAAATTTCAAACACTATATTTATTTATATATAAATAAATATATATAGACTACATAATAATTAGATACTTCCTTATCCACCCCAAATCTAATCCGTAAATTTCTTCCGTGAACCCTCATACCCATAAATTCATGGACAGGAACCAAAATTTCATCCTGCTCTACTGTCTACTTAATATTTATAGTTAAATTGAAAGCTCGAAAGCAATTTGCAATTTAAGCTGACCAAAGTAACATGAATTCAAGGTGCCAATCAAGGCCTTATTCTATAGCAGTACATGAATGTGTGAAATTCCACTCTTCACACTTCTGCTTTGCCATAAACATCTGCAATTAAACTGGAACTTTAAAGCAAATGAATCACAAAACAGAGTCCTTTCTTACTTTTTAGTCCTAAAAGTAGAAAAAAAAAAATAGATATAAAACAGTACTTCCTATCCCGGATAGACAACAAAGGAAAAAATAATATTCATCATAACTTCAGAAAAAATGCCATATAGCCTTATTTTGGCGAGTCAAGCCAGATTCCCAAAACAATGTCGCCCATACTGTAAGCCTCTAAGAGGGAGCTGAGAAGCTGAACCTAAATCCGGTCTTTCCACGGTCATGCTCATGTTGCCTGAGTATGTAGTAGTAGTTAGCCTGAAACAAATATGAAGCACGTCACTGAAGAAATCATAGAATGGCTTACTACATAATTAGTATCATACAGAAGAAACGGCGCAGATAAGAGATGAATACTTCAAGAAACAATGTCAGCCTTACCAACACCATTCCAATAGGTTTGTTTAACTGGATTCAAATGACAGTACAACTAAAACATCACGTGGGGGATCAGATTATCATCCGGATTACATAAAAAATAATTTCAGTAATCTTCTCAAACTGCATCAAGGATATTTCTAATGTGAGAGTTAATAATATAATTCTTTTTACTTCTTTCCATACTTTCGAAGCTCCGAACAAATAACATATCAGATGATTCTAAAGTACCCATATAATTTCGTCCATCAAGGGCTTACTTCCATATAAATGAAATAAAATAGAAGCTGACCTCCAGACGGAAAATTTTAGTAGGAATAACGATTCCGCATCCCGCAGATGCTCGAAATGATTCCAAGAATTTTTTAGGGGAGAACTGCCTGTACTCGTTCTCAGTTAACTTGGCAATATTCCCAGCACCAGCAAAAACATGTCCATGAATTCCATGTTCTCTTAACCAGCTAATTGGAAGATCAAAAGACAGGTCTGCAAAGGCAGTAACAGCAAGATCTCCTCCAACGAAGTCCCTTCTAGATATATCAGCATTGTTCTCGTCAGTTCCACTTTCTCTTAGCCTTCGTGGTTCACTAGGGCCTAATGTCCTTGTCCTAAATCCCCATAATGTTGTCGGCCCTCCTAGGGTACAAACAGGAGAGAAATCACCACCCAAGAAAAACCTTTCTGGCAAGGGAGAAGGCTTGTTCAAGAACCCGTGGCCCCATGGAAAAATGACACCAGCAGAGAGCCCAAGGTTCAATGCAGTATGATAAAACCCTAAAGGGACAGCACAGCGAACATCAAACTCCTGCGTTAGAAGAGGAAAAAAACGTTACTCAGCAAAATTATATTTACAAAGAAATGAAAAGAAGAAAAATTAATATGCACATGAGAATGATGAGCAACAGCTTTTCTCTTTTTTCTTTTTACATATATTTTTACTGAGGAATGTGATATACACATATTTCCTGAAGAATCCTTAATGACCCCAACTCAAGACAAGGCACAACAGACGAGCAGTATGGGAAGCAACATCAGCAGCAGGGCAAATTTGCAATTTGTGGAATAAGTTTCCATTACATTTTTTTTGTTTTTCTCTACCCACTTCATAACCCTTAAGTCAATGATGTAAAAGTATAAATCATGGAGTAGTCATTGTGTTTGTAAAAAACCTTTAAATAAATGAAAAAAAATCTGACTGCCAGTAATAGGGAATTTGTATCCTCTCATGTGATAAAGTAACATGATAGTATTATGTGGATACA
Source organism: Chamaecrista fasciculata (assembly GCA_003254925.1). Classification (NCBI taxonomy): domain Eukaryota; kingdom Viridiplantae; phylum Streptophyta; class Magnoliopsida; order Fabales; family Fabaceae; genus Chamaecrista; species Chamaecrista fasciculata. The sequence continues at coordinate 41,542 of QANZ01017969.1, forward strand.
AATTGACTTAACTGAAGAGCCCCACTGAAATACCATCAATGTTTGGAGCCCACATTTCTTTCGTTTATACCTCTCTTTACATGGCAATGTTATGTTATTTTTTCACTAGAGAGGATCCAGATCTCTCTAAAAGCATTGCCCTGGAAAACCTTAGATTTGATCCTTTCAAACTAATATTTGCATAAAATTAAAATATAGTAATGGCACTTATAAGCCTTCTTTCATTAGAATTTTAAAATGATGAATGATTCACAGACTCACAATCTTATAGAAAGTACCTGCATTTAATTATTGTCTTCTTTTTATCATTTTTTTCATTGAGTTTTATCAGGTCTAAATCTACCAGAGTCAGGCAGTAGCTTAATTACCATGAGAAAAAAAGTATAAACAATAGAAAATAAGGCAACACCAAATGTCTTCTTTTCCTAACACCCTTCCTCCTCCCCCCAACCCCCTGTTTTTCTCATCACCAAAAAGGCTTAATCCCTAGATGGTACTTCTAGGAAAATAAAATTAAAAAAAAGGAAAGCAAGTGAGGAAGAAAAATCATTACTCAAATCACCGCAATAATATTGTTGGAAAAATGAGAGCTAGAAAAAAAAAAATAGAGAAGAAAGTATTTCAAGCTAGCTAGGCTAGGAAAGAAATAGAGAAAAAAAGTATTTCCAGCTAGCTAGGCTCTCCGGGAGGCCGGAATCACTTTCAGGCAAACATTCTATTCATACAGAAGAATTACACAATGAATGGCTATATAACGACCAAGGTCATATGAAATAACCTAACCATTTTTTTTCCTGCAAAGCAACAGTTTGACTTCAACTCCTTGATAATGCTTATGCATATTTAAATTTTCTCTCATTTTACCTCAGGTCTCAACTTGTCGTGGTAGTAGAAAACGGTACTCATATAAGATTAACTTGACAAGAGAGACAAAATGATGTCTTATGAAAGCCAAAAATCATTAGCACCATCCAGGAAGCCCCAGAAATTGAAATTGAGTTTTGACTAGAATACAAAGATAGAGTGCATGGCAAGACTTCAATGAGACAGCAGATTAATAGAGTTCCATTCATGGATGAGGGAACTGGTGTCTCATTCGAAAGAAACAAAACCTAATACCTTGACCACTTGTTGAAAAAATGGTTTTTGAACTTCTTGGATAATGATGCATGGTTCCTAAAACCTTTTGGTTATGAAAGTCTTCCATAGTGCACCAAAATGGAATCCTAAAATTTCACCATAGAAAATTGTTCCTAAACATTCATAAGCATTGGTGTGATATGGGCCTAGATGATGCCAAGCCCACTCTGACTTATTCTAGGGGATTAAGAAACCCAACAACCTGCTGGTCTACTCTAGGAGGCCCAAGATCAGTCCAGCACTCACTAGCTAAAAGGGTTCTGCACGTGACTAGTTCTTTAGAGGTTGTTTTATGCGATCCAGTCATTTCATCATGTTCTTTCTTTGCTTTTCGTTGTTATTTATTATTGCTGTACGTTAGGAATTAGTAGGGTAGTACTTGCTAGCCCACTAAGAATGTTTTCCTTAATTCCAAAAACTGCCAGGCATAGGTTCAACATTAATATATGCCTGGTTCTATTGTTTTGGCATTCAGAACTATATATCCAGTATTCTCTTTGATTTCAAAGTGTTGAGATTCTCTCACTTGTGGTTTTTCTATCTCCTACTCCTATCATGATGTAATCTTGGGACCGAGTTCCTAAATTTTTCATATTATTGAATCTCATCGTTCCATTTTAAAAGTATGATTTGCATTAATTTAGATATTTGTGCCATAATTCTCACTATGATAACACTTGACTGAGAGGAAAAAGAATATAAGTACAGGAAAAATAATCAGCCACACCTGACGTAAAAATTGCAAGCTCCGGTGATCTGGTGCAAGGCCACCTAACTGAGTTGTAGAAAGAAAAGCATATCCTCTCGTAGGCCTGACTGGTGAGTTCCTGTGGTCAATCCTAAATGTATACTTCAAAGATGACAATAAACTATGTCCAAGTTGCCTCCGAATAGACCTAGATGACATTTGTGATGGATCAGTTATGGTCCGCCATCCAAGATTGTATGCTAAGTCATGGTGCTTTGTTGAGAATAAGCCAAGAGAAATCCCAGCCAATCGTTCTTTGTATGAAGAAAACTCTTTCCAGTCTTGGGATTGCATCAATACTCGAGCCACAATAGGAGTCACTAATCCTTTGAGTCGAGGCACAAACACGCCAACACTCAGCTCCGATGTTTGATTGGGACCGTATGCCACAGAACCATCCCATAGATCACCATATCCTAACAAGTTTTTGAACTTTAGAGCACCTTCAAGAGTCCAAGAACTAACCTACAATATACATTAGATTCAGCTGTCATTCATTAACACCAAGCAGATTAATATTCAGATTTCAACAAGAAAGTCTAAAATAAAATGACAATATGATGTCAATCTGCAAGAAAAGTCCAAGCACAGTCATGAAAACACTATCATGTTTTACATGATGAATAAGCTACTGGGTACAAAAAAATATGTGAACTAACTTGGCAAAGTCTTGAAAATCTCAGCAAGTCAAGAAAAACAACATGGCACATATATTATGTCTTTCTTTCATACACCATACTCTCTTAAATGTAAATTTTATTACATTTGAAGGCCGCGAGAAGGGTATTTCAGTAAGCACTGAAAAAAGATGGAATAATAATAAGAAGAAAAAATCATCCCAATGGACTGAAGCACAAGAGGCCAACAAAGCCTTGACTGATGAAAATTAAAATTAAAAAAGAATTACAACTTACAAGTAAACAAATTGTTTGGAAACTCTTCCTAATATCTTTTATAAAGTATATTCCTTGAGAAAGTTCTTCCCAAACAAACAATCTGCATCAGGGAACATGTGAATAACACTGCAATATATCCTGCTCATCGAGCCTCATCCCTAAACATAGTAGCAACAGCCGAGAATATAGTATATACTTTTTTGTTGTAATATATTAATATGCTGTACTATCACCCCAATAGCTTTAACATCAAAAGGTCATCAAGTAGAAAGATCAGCCCCAGTCACCCTTATTGTTAATAAAATTTTGGAAAAGGCAAGATGGTGCATGCCTCCAAAGAGAATAGTTCAAGGTCTCTGAATATGACAATAACCGCACAAAGGCATGGGCAGTTGCTTTTTCTAAACAATATAACTGTAGACTCTCATCAGCCTATCCAAGGGCCACTTAAGTGAGACTTGAAACATGATTTCTCATCCACCAAATCGATAGAGAAAGAGATACTTTTGCCACAAAGCTACAACAAACCAAGGAAAAAGCTTCTCAGTCCTAGGATGACTATATTGGACCAATCCTAGCATTGACAACCTGCTACCCCGTCTAAATGTAACTCTTACTGTCTTACATAAATTCTTACACTATACGCTTACCATTGTAGCTATCTCAGTTAATATCTTTGGAAGAATTTGCACTGTTTCAATATCTATAGTAAGCATCCCGAAAGAAAAACTACAACTTCTAACCAGAGGAAGTACATGGGCTTGCTAGAACTCAAACAACGGAACCGGAAATTATCTTGGTTATCAATCATAATTGTTGTCTAACATCAGGCTGAGCTTATCTAACATCTTGTAAAAGCATAAATCAGCAACGAATTCCATTATTAGACAAGTCATTTTATTAGTTCTTATGAAATCCGCAGACTGCAGATTTCTTTATTATGTATCCAATAATATCTTGTATCCAAAAACGAAGATTAGTAAATCAGCGCGAATCTTCTATTCACTTTCTTCCAACTACTCAGCAGGTAAATACCTTAGTAAAGCACTATCAAATAGCGCATAAACTGTCAGTTATACCCACAAACCGATTCAATCTCGAAACTCAAATGTAACAGAGAGAAGATGATCGTACCGAGGGTTTTGAATAAACCCCGAGTTCGCCAGAAAGTTTGCTTTCGCTCTCAGAGACTTCGATGATGACATTGGCAGTACCAGCCAACTCTGGCGGCCCTGGCTCGAGCCTGATATTGACCGAATCGAAAATCTGGAGGTTATGAAGCTTGGCATTGGCAATTTTGGCCGCTTCTACAAGCTCTTGAATAGTGGTGGCGTTCTTCAACACCTCCACCTCGGCCTCAATCACCCAATCCTTGGTCTTCGTATTTCCCTTGATGAGTACATCATGGACTCGGGCAGGAAGTTCCTGTTGGACGTCTTCTTCATCATCCTCGACCTCATCGTAGTCATCTTCTTCATCGTCGCCATTGGAAGACTCCTGAATCTCATGGCCATTGTTAGGGCTTGAAAGGAGGGGAACTTGTTTTTCTTCTTCTGAGTTTGTCATGAGAAAGTTACCAGAGGAACTCGGTTCGGTGGGAGAGAGAAAAAAGAGCGAGTCAGAGCAGCGAGGTGAAGCTCCGCATACACAAGACGGCCACAAGGCGCATATAGTAATTAGCAATTGACTCTTTTTTTGACACACTAATTTTTATTTTACTTTCACAGCAAAGTTTATTTTTCTTTTGTCAAATTATTCTTACAGCTCTCATAGGGTGATTTTAATCAAAATTAAATGAACAAAAGTCAGAAAATGAGAGGTTAAGGGTGATCTGATTTCGAACATGATCACTTCCTTTTCTCAAATGAAAATAAAGTATAAATAAAACAAAATCAAGTCTTTTTTTTAAATTGATTTATATTGATTATTATTTCTCCAAGTGGGGGTAGCATTCATGTTTGGACTTCGGAATCTACCTTTTTATATGCATCTCTAGTTTTGTTCCAATTTCTTCATTTCTTTCTCCAAGATTTATGTTTCGTAATTCGTATTTATCTATAATAAATTTGACTTTTTTAAGCTTACAGTGACATTACAAATTAGATACTAGATAAAGCTCAATGTGACAGAATTCGGACATTGCCGCTCGAAAGCCCAAAACACAAATTCAAATTAGGTCAAGCGTAAACGGCACCGTCACAACCAAAAACGATCGCCACCGCCGCCGCCGCCGATTCCATTCCGCAATGGCCAGCGACGACCTCTTGCCTTCCATATTCTCGGACATCGACAACTACGCCGGCAAAGACCCTCTTCTTCCTTGGCTCCGGTAGGCCTCTTTACTCTGCCTCTTTCACTTTTTCTTCACTTTTCTTGTACTCTACTGTTTGCAATGTGTCTTCTTGCAGTGGGATCCGAAAGATGAAGGATACTCTATCGCCTGCTGTCCTCAACGAGAAGCTACCTGGATTATTGCAGAACTGCGCCAAGACTTTCCAGTCTGATCGACGCTATAGAAACGACATGCGGTATCTTCGGGTTTGGCTGCACTTGGTAACTGAAGCGCCCTTTTCTTGATGTTTGATTTACAGATACTTCATAGATTTTTAGTTCTAAGCTTTAAAGATGCTGAGAAATGGCGTTGGATAAAATGATGAAAAGCTGTTATTTGAGTCGTTGTGTTGATTTTAGCAAGTTCATCAATTGCTTTCGTTTGTAAGATTAATAGAAAGGGGTGATGATATGGCTGATGGTTTTCTCCCTTGATTTTCAGATGGATTGTGTGGATGACCCAAGATCACTTTTGGAAACCATGGAGGTTAATCATATTGGGACAAAACGTTGTCAGTTCTACCAAGCATATGCTCTTTACTATGAGAAGAACAAGAGATATGATGAGGCTGAGAAGATGTACCATTTGGGAGTAAAAAAGTAAGTTTTTTTCTTCAGTAATCACTAATCATGGTTGTGATTGTAATAAACAGTATCCGAGCAATGCTATAACGATCTTCTATTGTACATATCCTATTATAAACCCGATATTTCAGTAATCATGCTCTTTTCCTCTGTTCTGTTGAGCAGCCTTGCAGAGCCTATGGATGAGTTGCAGAAATCATACGACCAATTTCGTCATCGCATGGAAAGAAAGAATGTTAAAAAAGCTCAGGTAGTGCCTGTAATGTGTTGTTTTGGGGCCTGAATTTGTTGTTACTAGTGACATTGAATTAGCTAATTTTATAAAGATCTTCAGCAGAAGGAGGTGAGAGCTACCAGGAGGCCTCTATCTTCAAAGAGCATTCCTCCTCTTGGCAACAAAACGGAAGGCAAAAATGAAAATAATGTAGACACAGTGGAACAAACCGTTGTGGGCAAGTTTGTTGGCACTGCTATAGTTGGGAAATCTGAAGCTGAAAATGCCTGTCACAGTGGACTGGTGGATCCTACTATAAATATGAAGGAAGCAATGAATGACATTAATAGTATGTTCCGTGAGCCACTTGAGGATGTTCCTATGGCCAGGAAATCACGCAGAAAACAATCAAAAGAAGATAATGGTTTAGATGTTTTTATTGATGAAAACTTGGATAATGGAGTCAAACCATCAGCTTCTTCATCCCAGCAACATGGTACTAAAACTAACCAATCTCACCCAGAACCACTTCAGATATTCATTGATGATGGACGTAGTGAAACAAGTGACATGAACGATGATCAGAGCGATGTCCAGAATTTGTCAGAAGATTCTACTTCCTCTAATTCCCAATTGAATGCTTTTGTTTTCCCTCGTCCCCAGGATCCTCCTGAAAATTCTGGTAATTTGAAGTTCAGAGAGGATACAGTGGTTCGCCGATTTGTTGGCTCCACCATTTTGGATGAGCCAAAGGCAGAAAATGTTTGCCACCACGGTTTAGTAGAACCCACGATCAACACAAAGGAAGCCATGGAAGACATAAATAACATGTTTGGGAAGCCAATGGATTTTGTTAGGAGAAAAAGATCAAAGCAAGTGAAGGTACCCGAGAGCAATGCCCCGAAGGAGCTTGGAGGGTTTTCAATTTTTGTCGATGGTGATATGGAACAAGGTCCACCCCCTCCGAAATTGGCACGAAAGCCAACGGAATCTGATTTGTTTGAGCCAACTATGCTCACAAAGGAAGCCATGGATGACATAAACAAGATGTTCAACATGCCAATGAATTTTTAAGAAAAAAAAAATCATTGATATTGTGTTGTCATTGCCTAACCATTTTTTTTTAAAATCATAAGTGAGTTATCTGTTCTGTATTCAAATCATAAGCGAGTTATCTGTTCTGTATCTGTTTCTTTTTCCTCTTTACCTTTCTTCTGTCTTAACCAATTTGCTTATGGAGCTCGAATGGGAGGACATTCAAAATGGAAAGAAAAATTATTTGATTTTGAAATCCAGCTTAATACATAAATATTACAATAGATGATACAATTTTCTCCAAAATCAACACAAATTAAAGAGGCAATAATAGAAGTAAGATCAAAACGAATCTTAATACTTGTTCAAGGGAAATTCTAATGTGTGACATTATCAGAGGTGTGTGGTGTGAGAGCAATCAGTAGGACGAAAAGCCAAGGGACCAGCAGCATATATGACAGCCTCGTAGTTGCTTCCATGCAACCTCTTGTTTTCATATCTCAGTGGAGCCCCATTGAGTGCATAATTGACATTGGAGAGAAGGCTGCAACTTTCAACAGGAGACCAAACAAGCTTGGCGAAGCAAGAATGAAGAGGGTGATCCAACAAGTAATGCTGCATCTTGAACCCTTCAAGCTGTGCATAAAGGTAGCCATTTTTGTCTGTCTCAAAGACCTTATAGTAGCTAACCTGACCCTTGTAGTTCTTGCAGGTAACGCTTACTTTTGCAGAAGCAATGGGCTTGGCTCCAGTCAAAGACCAGGTTCCAAAGTGGTCGCAGCTCTGACAATAGACCATGGCTTCCACCACAACCTCTGTTTCCTTCTGTGTTGGGACACCACCATCAGCTTCTGTGGAAGGGAAGGGCACTAAGAGAAGTAACAGAGAGAGGATAATGAGGTGCTTGTTTGCCATTTTTTGTAGGCGTCAAGGGAGAAGAAGGAAGACTTGTGAGAGTTGAGACTTGAGAGACCAGTGATTGTGTAGATGAATTGAGAAGATGGTACATATATATAGGTTGTTTATTGGTATCTAATCTGGTTGCAACGTGCCCTCCATAATCCATTAGTCTGCCAGCAGTTCTGATTCTTCTTAGCTCTCTACGTGGAAGCCAAATCCTGGGTTTTGCCAGCTTACATTTTTTCAATTTTTCATGTGTTGGTGAAATATTTTTTGGTTTCTCACATCCTTACTACAAGCAATTCTATTCAAGTAACTGACAGTCACACAACTCTTCTAATAAAGATTCGAACACCGATTCACCATACTAAGACTATTGTAAATTGATGTTTATAAATATCGGAATAGAATAAATGCAGTAGAATTAAAATATATATATATATATATTAATATTTTTTATTTTTTCTTTGTTTTTATCTAAATTTACTTTTGCAATTCATCTCATTCGTTTCCTTTAATTTGAGCCAATAGTAATCTTAGTCAATAGATATTGTATAATACAAGTAATTGCCACTGCACAAAAATCTTTATCATATATCAGGTCCATTTGTGGAACTCGTGTTGTATCATTATCATCTACTACTAAAAAATTGCAAATATCATGTCATCCTCTGAGTCATCATCTACTGGAGTCCACAAAATTATTCTTAATTTTAAATAAAAATATTTACGTTGACCATAGATAATGATTTCAAAATCCATAATTTTCCTTAATGACTCAATAACAATATTAAATTATTAATACACCTGAAGTGCTCTGATCGCTTATAGATCTGATTAATAAACATGAAAATGATTATAATTGCTGAATAATTCGTGGCACCAAAAAGGTTATATACATATTGGAATAATTTCATCGTTTATATTTTTTATAAATAATTTTCTTTATTTAATATCTACTATAATTATTGAAGATTAAATTGCATAACACCAATAACAAAACTTAAGGATCAATACTACATACTCATTTGGCGGGAAGAGACAGATAAGGATAGTTTTTCTTTTGAGAGGGTGGTGCTGAAAGCCCTTTTGTTGGTGTAATTTCCATAACCAAAATATAAAATAAAATAAAATAACACAAGAATTTTCACGAGAAATTTCTTTTACCTCCATATATACATGTAAATTGCCACTCTTCTAAAATAGATACATGTATCAACCTACAGGTGAGTACTCATTGTGCCTTCACCGTTGAAAAATGAACACAGAATATTAAGAACTCCATAATTACATTCATTTAGCTTCCATCTGCAGAACATATCTCAAGCTCAGCCCACCAAAGAGGAGAAAGTCTAGGCACTGCGGCCTCAGGTGTTATATTTGTTATCTCTCTCAGCCTCACACTCACTTCTTTCATTGTTGGTCTTTGCTTTGGATCAGGATGAACACAAACTTTGATCAATTCAGCAATTTTTTCTAGCTTCTCTTCTTCGAAAGACGATAAAGTTGGATCCACCATGTCTTTCAAGGGGCTATCCCCTTGTAAATAGCTTGATGCCCAGTCTTCAGGCAAGACGTCATCAGCTAAATAAGGGACTCTGGCAGTTACCATTTCAAATAATATAACACCAAAGCTATAAACGTTGCTCTCTGGGCTTGCTAATGGTATATCTATGTGTTTTCTGCCCTTGGTCTTCATCTCATGTGAAGCTATTTCATTCAAGAAACTCAAATCTGAGATTTTCCCAGCATAGTCCTCTGAAAGAAAGATGGTGGAAGAGGTCAAGTTGCCAAGAGCTATAGGAGGGTCCAATTGGTGGATGTGTTGCATGCAGTAAGCCATTCCCATTGCAATTCTCAGTCTCGTTCCCCAATCCAAGTGCTCAGCTTCTTTTACTGCAAATTTAACAATATCAGATATGTTAGCTATTTTCCAGCTTAAACACCAAAATAATGATAGAAAAGCATTAAAAGGACCAACTTCTGCATTAGAAAGAGAAACAAAACTATTCTTAATGTGATTCAAATCTTAATTACAGAGCTACTGCTCCAGAAACTATCTGTAACCACACACTAACATAACTCTAATAATTTCCCCAATCAGCCCCTTCAAGATCGGAGGCTATGACATGATGAGCATTAGAAGAATAATTAGTCAACATTGAGCATATCTTTGGCTCTTTTACATATCCTATTACTTTTAAACTGTTTTGATCTGTTATAGCAAAACATAAACTGGTTGGTTGAATCTACAGTAAGTCAATGAATCACGGCTTTATTTTCAGGTGGCCAGACTGCCAGACATATATATTCCCTTGTCTTTATATTAAAAAAGATCAATAGCTGTTCAAACCTAGAACTCTATAATTGACTGAAACTCATACAAAATTCAACAGAAATTTAATCAAGTTTCATTTCAGATAAACTGGTGAGTAAAACCAACAGATTGAAAGTGGTAAATCAGAAAATGGGATTTTGAGCACCACTTCATTTTGTTTTGTGTAATAGCAACACTGAAATTAGAGGTACTCACTGTGTAGATGCTCAAAGAGTGTCCCGTTAGGCGCATATTCGAAAACCATCATTCTAGTGAAAGGCTCTTCTTCTTCACAATGTCCAAGAAGGTTGACAAAATTCTTGTGGTTCACTTTTGATAATGTATCAATCTGAAACCGGGGTTTCTTTCCAAGTTAGTTAAAGTTAATATGCACCAAATATACAAATAATGTTATTGATTTTTATGGTATGATACCTTCTTTCTAAACTGCACTTCTAAAGTCTTCGACCAATCCTTGGATGATGATGTCACTGCAACAGACGCTACAGCAATTTCAACTCCATTAGATAAAGTCCCTTTGTACACCGTGCCAATGGATGAAGTCCCAATCACATTACTAAAATCTTCACATGCTGCTTCAAGCTCTGATCTCTTTAGCTTTGGCACACCTGAAAATGTAAAGCTCTCTGTCATGCATTTATGAAGGCAAAATATCTGCGAATATTCAAGAGATATCAATGGGATCATTAAGGACCCAATAAATTTGAAGAAGTTGCTCTTCTGTCTTTCTCACGTTGCAGGAATCCTGAATCTGTGTATAAGTTAACTGCCATTTTCAGCCATTATATTATTCTCACAAAATTATAAGGAAAGAAATACTGAGATTTACCAGTGACAAATGCCTTCTGAAGCTGTCCGCTTAACCCTGTCGCCCAAGGTTTGACAGTAGCTACCTTATTGGTTTTACAGAGGTATATGACAATGATTAAAACCAGAAGAAACACACCACCCCCTATACCCCCAGCCAAATATGCAACGAGATGATCTTTGGAGTTGCTAGTGTTAGATGTTGTGTTAGAGCTTGGTGTAGAAAGAGGAGGAGAAGAAGGAGATGTAGAAGTATTTTGATCATGGGAAGAAGTTTGATTTGGCACTGTTGCTGATGGAGATGGTGCAGGTGATGGAGGCTCTAGTGTAGGGGCCGGAGCAAGGCTACCATTAGAAGGATTGTCTCGATTAAGAGGACTAGAACGATTGTCTCGATTAGATTGCAGTAGTCTCCTACGAATTGCATTATCTTGGTCAACACTCCTTGATACAAAAAGCAAAAAAGTAGAAGTTAGATTACAAAAGCAACAATGGCCAATACATGGTATACAGAGGAAGAGTGCACCCCAAGTAGACCAGATTTCAAAGGATTGATGATATACCGTGGAATGGATTTTCCTGCACAAGATGCTGTTTTAGCTGCATCAGTTAGCTGGTTTTCATCTACTTGACTTTCAGAAAGCATCTTAAGTTCATTGATTTCAGGAGAGAAGCCACTGAGAAGCTCGTTGTTGTCCAGCAAACTACAGTGAGAATAAACTCAGTACATAGTGGTATAAGTTTGCAAAAATTAAAAGTGAGCTGGCCAATAAGTAGTTTCCTACAGGATTGTTAGCGAGATATTACTCCCAAGATCTGCAGGTAGAGAACCACTGAAGTTGTTGAATCCCAAATCCAAAACCTCCAACTCTTTCAAGTTCACAACTTCTTCTGGGATGTTCCCATAGAAAGAATTGTTCCGCAAAACACTGCATCATATTCATGGCCATGTTATTAGACAGCAGAAAATAATTGAAGTTATTGATGAAGGGTAAGAACTACAAAATGGATCTAAGCAACAAATTGCTTACATGGACTTTATATAAACAAGGTTCGCAAGCTCAGGAGCCAGAGTTCCTCCCAGGCAAAGATCTTTCAAATTTCTGAAAAACAAAATAAATTGTTGTGATTAGAATCACGACATGATAAGATGGGTTAAAATTAGCATAAGAGAATATGGTCATTACAGTTTTGACCAGAAAACCAGAAGAAATGGAATGAAAACCAACAAAAAACAAAGGTCGGATCTCTCGTTTGATGTCATCCGAACCCAATCAAAAAGATCTGTCGCTCTTCCTTTCAAGTCTAAACGTCTCTCTTTGTTTAGCCTACCAGCTCAGAAATTACACGAACATAAAACAAAATTTACTCTATTTCTGAAAGACAGGAGATGAAATCAGCACTTACAATACCACCACTCTTCCATCCAAGCACTGAACACCGAACCAATTACACGGGTCAACCTCCCCTTCATCATCAATCCAATTTGACAAAGCACCAAAAGGATCGTTTACTATTCTTTGTCTCAACTTTAAAAGAGCCTTACCTGCACCGAAACGCCATACCTCAGTTTCACCATGGTACAAAAAATTAGATATAGAGAAATACAGAAATATCACAAAACCAAATTTTCATACCTTCGTCATTTAAGGACCAGCACAGACCCAAGCTCTGAAAGAGTAACCACACCACCGCAAAGCGCAGAAGTCTTAGATTCCAATTCTTTTCCATTCTTGTTGCTGATCAACGTGAAATCTAACGGAACCCAGATTGAGTTTTTGTTTAGCGAGAAATGAAGATAAGCTGAGTTGAATCGCAATGAATCGGTCTTCAAGCGTACCGATAAAGGCCGGATTGAGATTCGAGAAGAACGAGCAAGAGAGGCGATAGCAAAACCATGTTCACTCAGCAAGCATGTTTAGACCCAGAAAATATTTGAAAAACGCGTACGCTCAATGCCAAAATGTTTTTGCTTTTCCTTTATTTGAATATTGAAAGTTCAATTTTTATTTTTTTAGTAAAAAAATACTTAATAGTTTGATACTATAAATTATGAATTAGACATCACAACTCACAAGAAACTTTACTACTTGATGCGCAAATTGCTCCTGTTATATGAATAGTATAACTTGGTCTAAATATTTAATTATAAAAAACATTAATATAAACTTAAAACATACGAAATTTCCATGTTCTAAATAATTCAAAATGTAACATTTTCACATGTATTAGTCTATTAGATTTAACTTCATATAAACTCACAAAAATTTAAAATTCTTCATCTTAAAATTTGTTCAATTGTTATAAAAATATTTTAATTATAAAAAATGGATAAAATGAATGGGCATGGTTGTTTGCAGATGAGAGGGGATGAGTTTGAAGCCTATCATTCGGCGGTGACTTGACTTTATATTTGATTTTGAGAAGCTGATCATTATATCAAACAATATTGTCCTTGTCTCATCTTTCTTTGGACTTGGTAAAACACACACCATTTCATGGATATGGAGGAACTTGCCTCGAACTTACACTATTATACTAGTATATATTATTACGAAAATGTATCGTGTGCATGGAATTTAGCAATTATATATATATATAGTCTTTGTTTGGATTTTGTGTGAAATACTTTCTGAATTGCCGTCTACTTGACTTTTAAACAAATATATTGGACATGTTAGGTGTTATCCTGTGCATAGCATGGAAAAGGTGTGCTTATGTGTACTGTATGTATAGATAATATTGTTGTGTGATTGTGTCTATTCTAACTTAACCGAAAATGATGATATCATTGTAATAAAATAATATTAACTTTAATTAACTGAGATATTTTTAAGATGGTTTATATACAATATATCATTTTTTTAGTTATTCATGGAACAGGGACAGTAAATATCAGATATAACTCCCAACTAGATAAATTAAGAAAATATAACTTTCAAAAGATGATGGAAACTTTAACAAGTATATTGATTCTGCATTTTGAATATGTATCATGCTACATAAGTTTGATTTTTAAGCAAACAATTAAACAAAAACGAAATCAGCCCTACTCTTTAATATGTGTGTATTATATATATATATATATATATTACTACATTTGATAGCGGCTCATTTTTAATTTTCAAATGAAATAGTTGAACTTGAATCATTAGTTAAAAATTAAAAGTAAAAGTTGGCCCTATACCAATGTACACATAACTGTCCTCAATTATTTGAAATTTTCAAACAGTATTATTCGGCATCATAAAAAAAAATGAATGCCCTCTTTGACATAGCTTCATGCCTATTAGAATATAATTTAGGCGCACATGTTTACTCATTTTCACATTTGTACATGTTAAGAAACTTAAGAAAATTTGATATAAATACAATATATCAACACATGAAGAAACCGGTATTCAATTTCGCAATTCAAATGAAACTTTTGATACGCTTTTGTAACATAATTTATCAGGAGATGTGCACAAACATGACGCATGAAATTATTTAAAGAATGTGGTGCTTACGATGAGATAGTTGAATTTTCGAAACTCGAAAGAAATGCCATATTCTTTTTTTTTTATGAAAAGAAATGTCATATTCTTAAGTTTCTAATAACTTAATAAATAATGTAAAGACTAATTTGTTATAGAAGCGAACTCACCAAATTTTCTTTGACATATGAACTGCCTCGTATATATATATATATATATCATGTATGTATGTGTACGTATATTGTAGATTTGTAGGTGGTCCTTTTCTTTCATAGTTTTTGACATTACATCAATCTCTCAATTTCTCTGCCTTCATTTTGATGCCCTTACAGCATTTCACTCTCAATTCCTCAAATGTGATTTCAAAATCCATATCCCAATAATGGTCTTTCTTGAGTAGTTGAGTTCTTCTGTTATCCCTAAAAGAAAATCATAATTCATAAGGTTAAACTAAGCGCAAGTAAATAATTATTTTATAAGATTAAATAAAATATAACAATCAATCCTCGGACTAAATAAATAAATATATGAACGTTACATTTTCTTTACCTGAAACATAATCCATTCAATAGTAAAATAAAGCTAAGCACAATACAAACAAAAATCAAACAAATTAGCCAACTCCCTCCCTAGCATAAGCAGCATCACTAAACAGGATATCAACTAACGAAGGTGGGAGTTTGCAACCCATCCAAGAGGATCCAACCTTGTGTCTGGCAAGACAATCAGCTGCCAAGTTAGCGAATCTAGGGATCCAACTACAGCTACAATCATCTAAAGATCTGAAAACATTAATTTTAGAAATTTTTGTGTATTTTTTGCCTATAATTTTTAATATTTTAATTTAATTTTTAATAAGAATAATATGCATTCCACTACATATACTTAACTTATTATAACAAAAAATAATAATTTACTTAATTTTTATGCTTGACATTACTAATAATAATAATAATCCAACGTCAAAGAAAAGGAAAATCTATGGTAACGAAATGAAGGAAAAATAGTTTGTCTTTGTGATAATTTGGGAGTGTGCACAAGTCAA
Source organism: Chamaecrista fasciculata (assembly GCA_003254925.1). NCBI lineage: Eukaryota > Viridiplantae > Streptophyta > Magnoliopsida > Fabales > Fabaceae > Chamaecrista > Chamaecrista fasciculata. The sequence goes on from QANZ01017969.1 coordinate 57,057, forward strand.
TATGAGAGGTCAACTTAAGGCAGTATTGTAATTTCCATGAGAATGTTAATTTCAGTCGTCATAAGCAAACCAATTGTTGTTTGCCACGTGTAGAAAACACAATGGGGTGTTTTACATATTTTACATCTTGCGGTTTCCTGCATCGTTTTCAACGTTTCATCATGAAAACGACGCTCTTATAAATCATTCATTTCCAAAGACCATTATCTCTTCTTTTTCTCCAAGCACCATGCAATGTCCACATGTTAGTTACAACTAGACTGAACTAGTAACAAATTATGAAAACTATTAAATTACCTAAATATTAAATTAATCTAATTAATAAATACCCTCCATTCTAAATTTTAACCTCATAATATAAATAAGAAATATTTAAAATATTGAAATTTATCTCAAGTAGCCAATCAGCCGATGCCCCTCTGAATCGGTCATGGTATTATAATTCCTTCCATTGTGGTTCTTCACTTCTTCCAAACAAATTCAAAGATACAAACAAAAACAATATAAAGATTCGGATTCTTTTTTTTTTCACAAAAAAAAAANATTTTTTTTACTTGAAATCTTAAATTTTAAAATTTGACAAACATGTCTCTTCAAATTAAAAAAAAAAAAAGCTCACAGATATAATTTATGAATTTTTTATTTCGACAACTCAATATTTTTATATAATCTCATATTTTTAAAAGTCAAAGAATTTTAAATAAATAAAAGTTAATAGGACTTGTTTATCAAATTTTGAAACTAACTAATTTGTAATTTTAGATAGTCTCTTTAATTTGTCAAATTTAAAACTTATGAGTCTTTTTAACCCCGGTTTAAAACTAAAGTTGAAAGTTTTGGTGCAATTTAAAATTAAAATTATAAAAGAGAAAGAAATGATGGGTTTTTTCATTTGTTCTGTTATTTAAATGTCATAGTAAGATATAAGGAAAAAAAATCCAAAATCATCAATTCAATCATATTCAACACAATATGATTAGATGGGTAATGATAATTTTTATTGTTTTTGTTCTTAAAAATAAAGAAGGCAATTTCATCCTATTTTTTTTATCAATTCCATCAATAATGTTTTATATTTTGGTAAAATTTATCTTTTGACTAATTTCTTTTAATAAATTAACAATATACTTTATTATATTTTTCAATTTGAATTAAAATTTAATTTTTTTCAATTAATTTTACATTACATGAAAAGATTAAAGACGTAATTATGTTGTTTATATTTTGTCAAAATAAGAATAAAAAATAAAATTGACTAAATATAGAAGCAAAATTGATTGCATGAAAAGACTAAAGACGAGACTGACACTTAATATAAAATTTGAGGACCAAAAATGGTACTTTTTTTTTTCATCAAACCAAAAATGGTACTTTCAATTATTCAATTTAGTATTCCCTCCTTAACCATTATAGGTAGGCAGTAGCCTCCGTGAGACCAACCACCTTCTATTATTTTATTATATTATAGTTCACGTGTAATTTAGAGATAGCATACTCAAGCAGAATGCAAGATAACTAATCAAGGCTACATACTTTTTGTTTACCGAGTGATCACTTATCAGTCATGTTAGAATATGATCAATTAGACTGAACCCAATAATCTGAAAAAAAATCAATTTGATCGAATTGAGCGAGTTAACTTAATCTAAACTGACTGGATTTTTATTTTTTTTATATTAAATTCAATAAATAATTATAAAATGATAAAAATAAAAAAAAGTATAAATATTTTTTTATTATTTACAAAGTTAAAATATAATAATATTCTACTTAATTAAAAATAATAATTTTTAATGTAAAAATAATTTATATAAGACTATAATTAATAAAAGTTAATTAAAGAAATTAATGTGATAAGTTATATATTATAAAATAATTAATTAAAAATTTTATATTATATATTATTTAAGATAAATACTTATATATTTTTATTAATTTAATTTTTTAATATTTATTTTCTAAGTCTACTCAATCCATCCAAATCTGATCGCAACTCCACATCATTCGGTTATACAGTTTGACGATTGGATTCAGGTTAAGAACAAGTTACCTTCCTTACTACCTCAATCCTACCAAACTCACCCAAACCCAACCGATGCAGTCACTGTGTGGAAAAATGATTTATTTATTTATTTTTAACTATAGAAGTGGTCATTTAACGGAATGAAGAGTACAGTGGTTTCTATGAAAAAAGAAGAGTACAGCCGTACAGTGGTCCAATTTGAGATCCATAAAGAAGAAAAGAAAAGAAAATATATTGGGCCAAATCAGTGAGACCACATAAGTAGCTCATTGTACGAGGACGTGTTGGGTAGTTAGTAGTACTTCCCAGACAGGACACGATTATTATAAATGATCCATCCCTTTGGTATGTAAGGCGAGAAAGCGTGACGTGATCTAGGAATTTAGCTAACTAATGCAGTATTGCCTTCTTGCACACATAATTTAAACTTTTAAAGCATGTTTCCTACTTTCGAAACCTCTTCAGAGATAGTATAGCAATTTCAATTTGTGAAAGGAGCTGCATATTGTAATTAAACTCGCCACCTAATACAGTTTAGAAATATGTAATTAGTTTACAGGTTTAAGGCTATTCATAATTCTGAAACCAACTACTAGTACTACTTATTAATTTCCGCATCTATCTAGCTTTTATTTGGTGTGTCGCGGGAGCACGAAGCAACAATGGGAACACCTGATCAGACCGTTGATATTGCAGGAGGAGCAGTTCCTAAAGCCGCTGATCTTCTCCACGTACACCTTACGGCTTCCATTGCATTGATTACACACAACAAACCTCAGCCCTCCACAGAAATCACAACAATTCGAATCAGACTTTGGCAGCCGTTTGATCATGGCGCTTAATTCTCCGCTCTCGTGTAGCCGTCGGATGTCCTCGGCTCCACCAACGTAGGTCCCACGGATGAAGACTACCGGGAGAGTCACATTCGTATGGCCCACAATCTTCTTTAACTCATCCAGGAAGCGATCGTCCATCGACACGTCACGCTCATCGACGGACACGAGGAAGCCACGCAGGATTGATCGGACGGTTCTGCAGTCTTCAAATGTCCGTCGCACGACGCGGAGGCTAGTGTAGTAGACGACGATGCGGTGGTCGGAGTCCGGTGGTAAGGGGAGGCTGAGGCTGCGGATGAGGGAGGCGGAGATGTGAAGACGGCGGAAGAGGGAGGGAGATTTGGGAGAATTGGGAGATTGAGGTTCGATTAGGGTTTGGATGTCTTTGAAGGAGGAGCAAGAGAAGCTCAACGAACGAGGACGAGAGTGAGGGTTGGAAATGGATGGTGATTTTTGAATGTTGCTTGCTGATCTCGACCATGGACGCCACATGGGGGACATGGATAGTAGCTAGAGAGTAGAAGAAGAACAAGAATTGAAGGAGGATTTAGATTTTTTAGGTGAGGGAGGCAAAGTAGAAGAGATACTGATAAAGAAAAGGGTGGGGACATATAATTGGAAAAAAAATATATTATTATTTTTTTGTTATATTAGGCCAGTAATTAGTACTTTTCTTAAGAGTCAATAAATTCATTGTTTTCAAAATACTGTAAACGTGAATTCTATTCTATGTGTTCTAATAGTAGATGGTTTTAAAATAATAACAAGGTAAAAATATTTTTGTTTTTATTTTAAGCTGTATCCTTAAAGTTTTTTATTGTTTAATTATATCCTTAATTTATGAGATTACTTTCAGTTATATTTTTAAAATTTTTTGAGTCAATTATATCCTTAATTTTTTTTATGTCAATTGTATCCACAATTTTTTTTTTTGTCAACTGTACCCCAAGTTAAGGGGTATTTGATGATACAATTGACTTAAATATAAAACATTAAGAGTGTAATTAATTAAAAAAATTTTAGGGGTATAACTGAAACTGACCCCATATTTTGAGCGTACAATTGACTCATAAAAAAATTTAAAAATACAACTAAAAATGACCGCATACTTAAAAAAAATAACCGAATAGTTTGGGATAACCAGAATACTTTTATCTAATAACAAAAATTTATATTTCATGTCAGACTTTTCTCCATATCAAAGCTTCCGTTTTGAATTTAAATTTTTTTTGTAACTAAAATTTTCTTCAAAAAATTCATAACACAGAATAGTTTTTTTTTAAAGGAAATTACTTAAAACATAATCACTACCAACGGAATTATCGAAAAATAGATTTCCATTAAAATATAAAATAACTAGTAACACGTGTCACGTAATTATATTTCAACAAACATAAATTAAATAATATATCACCTCAAAATAGAATTGCAAATAAAGCATGACTCATCATGAAAATGAATAAAACAAAAAAGATAAGGATGATGACATTTTTTTTTATCATTACATGAAAGAAAGGAAAATGAGTCAATGCTAGTTGGTATTTAACTATTTATAGTTATTTTTTGTATCCAAAACAATTAAATAATTTAGTAACCACTATTTTAAGGATAATAACGAGAATTTTTTTAATGAGAAAATAATTTTTTTTTTTCAAATAATAATATATTTATGAAATATTGAAATTTCGTTTCTCTCAAATGTAAATTGTTAATTAAATATTTACTTACTAATTATGTTTTATCAAATTTATCAAGTTGTATCAGTTATCAAATGTAAATTGTAAATTGTAAATTGTTAATAATTATGGTCTATTTATATATATAAAAAATATGTTTAGTGAACAAAATCTTACATAAGTGAAATAAATATACTTTATAGAACAAATAACTTAATATAAGTTATTACTTTCACTATTATTTTTTTTGTCTTTTTTTGCTTTTAACATTTGTTGATACTTATTGAATTGATCCGGTCGATCAAAATATTGATGAGTAAAACTTTAACTTAAGTAAGCGTATTCTGTTTTTAACTTCCATTAGATTTGCTTTCAATGATGAAGATGAACACGTTCAGTGCTCCAGCTTTGTGTTGTACATATTAGGAAGGATAACGGCGAAATTAACTGAATTGCCAAATATGATTAGCGATGAGATACAGTCACCAGAATAGTCATTTTGGGGTGCGAATCCACGGCCACAAGTTTTATACTTTTTATATTTCTCGGTTTTTTGGAAGTTTCTCCCACCTTTAACTATTGTATGTGAATTTTATTTTTATTTATAACGTTTCAGAACTTTTAATAATGACATTTGCCTAATTCTATCATAATCCATACCATTCGTCATTTACTTCTCTGCAATTTTGAATCGTTCAAATTGGGCAACATTGGAGCCACCTTGCCGAGAATTTTAAATTATCTATATTCGTTATTACAAGTTTTCTCCAATCTCCAGATTTCCTCCTTAATTACTTGACTTTCATGGATCTAGACTGCAGGTGGTTTCAGATGGATAACTCATTAAATTCTATTGCAAACATTTTATTTAAGTTTTTCGGGGCAGTAAAATTCAATTGTGACATATGCATGAATGATGCATCTCGTATATATATATAAAAAAAAAATCATTTCTTTGAATAAATAATTATGTGAAAAAATATAAATGAGAAAAAAATGTTTAATCAAATTAATTAAAATCTGTTCTCACATAGTTATTTGGCTTAAAAAAAAAAAAACCTCAAAACAGGAAGCAAACAGATTGTGTAACGTGTATGCTTCAAAAAGATATGAGTGCACGAGTGCATAATTATCCTTCATAAATCGTAACCTTGACTTTTTTCACAGTCAAATAATAAACAGATTAGGGATAAATTTGATGACATTTAGTGTCATGGAATTGAATTTTAACTTAATGAATCATCAATATATTTAGTTTAAATACTTCTTTTGATCCCCGAAACTAAGAGGTTGGTTTTATTTGGGTCTTAAAATTATTTTTTATTCTATTTTGGTCATCAAACTTTCATATTTGTTCCGCTACTAGTTTAATTAAAACGTGATTTATTCCGGTTTTTATTGTTATTTCTAACTTGAAAAATTAAGATGAATAAATTTTTTTATATGTTTCATAATAAATGAGTCGAGAAAGAGAAAAAGAAAAATATTTTCTTTAAGTCATAAATTAAAGATAAATTTATAGTTAATTTTTCTTTTAAAGAGTGAAAATTTTTTATTTTCTCTTTATCAACTCATTTATTATGACACATTTAAAGAAGAAATAATCAATATAGATTATACAAGTTAAAAATAACAACAAACGAAATCATTTTTTTAGACTAATAGTCTAATAGTAAAACAAATAGGAAAGTTATTTAAGAATCAAAACAAAACAAAACACAACTTTAGGACTAAAATGAAATGAACCTTATAATTTGAGATTAAAATGACTATTTGATTAACATATATAAATTGAATTATGATTTAACTTTTACCAATTAAATTATTTGTATAATTTTTTCTTTTGAAAATTCCATATGAAGTCATTATTCCATATACTATTTTCTTACTTAACAACTATACCAATAAATTCTATAATAGGGGCTTGCATCGTGTTGTGTTGGGTGAGAGGTGAGCATGAATTGGGTTGAGGTTGAAGAAAATTTCAATCCAATCATTAAATAAATGTGTAGATTGGGTTGGATTGAATTTTCGTGGGTCAATAAATATAAATTTTCTAAGAAAAAATATTACTATAAATTTGTAAGCAATGAAAGAAAAAACTTAAACATAAAAAAATTAAAAAATAAAGATTGGATATATAAATGTGAATTTATTAAAATACACTCTAAAATATTTATAACATTTTTTTTGGCCAAAAAATATTTATAAATATATTATATATGTAATTATGTAAATTTTAAAGTCATAGTATCTTGATTATAATTAATTAACAATATAAATACATAAAAAAAATATAAAAGTATATTTAAAAAATTAATAAAAATTATATAAAATTACAATATGTGTGTGTGAGAGTTAGTAAGTTGGGATGAGTCTTAAAATTGTAACAATCCGACTTTTCGACTTACAGATTCTTAGGTTGACATTTTCAAATTCAACCCGATCTATGAACTCAAACAAACTCAATTTATTACTGAAAGCTGAGTTAGATTTTGCGGATTGGCTTATTGAACTGACTCATTGCTTAATTTTAATATTGTCATTCATACTACAAGACTAATTTTCTATTGAATCAACTTGAATCCTTCATTTGCAACTAGTTAAAATGTGTTTGTAAGTTTAAGCATCTCGAAAATGAAAAATAAACAAGGTCAGAAACATGTTAAGAGTGTCACACAAATTTAAGAATGTTTAATATTTTTCAAAGGGCTTCGGCCGAAAAAAAAGAAAATTTCAAAGGGCTACACTCATTCCGGCCCAAAAAAAAAAGGGCTAGACTCAATTTTTTTTTTTTATATAAAGTTTTATGGTAAAAACAAAACACGTGGTAAACATGTTTAATTTGTATAATGAGTTATACCACATAGCGAATATGGAAAAAAATGTTATACCACCGGTTACAAAGCAAAAAAAGAAGAAAAGTAAAAACGATAACAACTTAGGCTCCGTTTGGTAGCCATGAAAAGAGTTTTACATTGTAAAACTCCACGAATTTCGAGACTTTCATGTGTTTGGTATGGTAATTTAAGCTATGTAAAGTGGATTACAATGTAAAGGGTTTTACATTACATAGGCCATTTTTCTTTACTTCACATTTCTGATGTAATTCAAGTCTACCTAGGGAATTATGGTAGAATTCCTAATTTGCCCCTCTCACTCTCATCCCATTTTCTCCCCCTAAGGTGGCCGGCGACAGCGGCGGCGGTTGACGGCGGCTCCGGCCACCGTGGACGGCGGCG
>QANZ01017969.1:65172-95736 GCA_003254925.1 Chamaecrista fasciculata
CACTTTGGTACCCTGTGGTTTGAAACTTGACACTTTGGTACCCTGTGGTATTCTCCATTAACACTTTGGTACCCTTTGGAGCTATTTTGTAATTTTAATCATAATAAATTTTACAAAAATTACATATTGACCCCAAAAAAATTTTAAATTTTTCATGTTAGTCCCTATATAATATGTATCCAGGGACCTATTTGTAATTTTTTGAAAATTTTTTGGGGTCAATATGTAATTTTTGCAAAATTTGTTATGGTTAAAATTACAAAATAGCTCCAAAGGGTACCAAAGTGTTAATGGAGAATACCACAGGGTACCAAAGTGTCAAGTTTCAAACCATAGGGTACCATAGTGAAATATGGTCAAACCACAGGGTACCAAAGTGTAATTTACCCAAAAAATTATATAAAATTTTAAAAACTATTTTTTACAATTTTGGATGATTTTCCTAGTCTGAGTCACGTGATGCAGCAGCAGAATGATAGAGATAAGAAATTAAAAGAATGTGATTTAGCGCGGCCCGTTCCCCCAAGTATAGAAAATAGTAGACACAAGTGACAGAAGATGAGGGAGACGATGGAGAGGCTAGTGGAGGTGTGCGAGCCAGAAATACGAATAGAGTTTGCATTGAACTGCAAATGCCGAGCCACGGTGCGTCTGAAATCCATATGCGCCACTTCACCTGTAGCCTTTAAGATCCAAACATCCTCCCCCAATAAGTTTCTGGTTAACCCTCCTTCTGGCCTCATTCCCCCTTTGTCCTACGCAACCTTCCAAGTCATACTCAAGCCTCAGTCCCAATTTCCCATAACCTACCCTCGCTCTCCCTCCGATCGATTCCTCATCAAAATCGCTCAATTCCCCACTAATTCCTCCGTTTCCCTTAACACTTGGTTCGCCTCACTCCCTAATACCTCTCCCATTTACAACCTCAAGCTCAAGGTTGCTTTCGTCGGTCCTGTTCTTCTCCGCCACGCCGTCGCACGCGGCGATTTAGATGCCGTCAGGAACTTCATCAAACGCCAGAGGTCGATGCTGCCCGATTTGTCTCCCAATGAAGCTCACTCACTCCTCCGAGTCGCCACCGAGTTGGTTAACCCGGACGCCATGGTTCACTTGCTATTGGAAGCTGGGTTGAGATTAGAGGAGGACCCAAGATGGGCTTCCAAGGGCTGGGATGAGTTACACGTGGCAGCGGCATTTGATCGGACGGATGATATTCTGATATTGTCCAACACCAAGAAGAAGCCATTGGATTCCAGAGATCACAAGGGTAGGACACCCTTGCATTTGGCAGCAGACAAGGGAAGTATCACCTGCGGGCGGGTGCTCCTGGAAAGCGGTGCTGATGTAAATGCCAGCTGTAACGATGGCCGTACATCGTTGCATAGAGCTGCGGCCAATGGTGACCGTCGGATGGTGGAAATGTTGCTTCAGATGGGGGCTGATCCTACACTCACTGATGATCGTGGCCGTTCATCATTTGACATTGCTCGTGCTGAAGGACATGTGAGTGCGTCTTTCCATTTTTTGTCATATTATTAGCGACAAGTATGGGCAACTATGCAAGTAAGCCAAGTAAAATATGAAATAAAAAATTCAGGCCAAAATATATATGTATGAAATAAAAAATAATAATAATAAAGCGTTACTTTTGTCACGATTCTGAATAACGAAATGTCAAACTATTTTTTAATATTCATAAACGTAATAAACGCCATTACCATTTTTTTTTAAAATTTCTGCAGTTATCTATTATTTGATAAAGGTAATAACTAATAAGGGTTTCCATTTTTTTTTTTATGATTTTATACTTTGAATTTCATAGTCACTTTTTTTTTTGGGCCTGAATTTCTTAGTCACTTTACTCACTTATAAACGCCATCAACAATTTTTTTTTTTAACTTACATTGTTCAGTTATCTATTATTTGATAAGGGTTTTCATTTAAAAGTTTGAGCTTTTTCGGTTAATTTACACGGCCACACACCACACACATAGGCAGGCTCATTTCATTCTTCTTATTGTTTTCTGTTCTTTTTGTTGACCGAATATACACATCAAAAGTGCTATGTAATGTATGATTGATTATCATCAAAGTTACAGCGATGATTGACTCAAAAATCTTAGTAAATTAAAAATGGAATATAATCTATTTTATTGGGTCCAAATCCGATTGATCAAGACGTACGTTACGTTCTTCAAAACTTGACGATTTAAAATGAGGTTGATGAAAGGGAGTTTTGAGTCTCTATTGACTACGTATCAAATGAAACATTGATTCAGGTAATGCGGTTTCCTGTGGTTTTGCCGTACGTTTTGTTGAAGTAATACATACATACATACATACATACATACATACATACATACATACATACATACATACATACATACATACATACATACATAGTGAAATAACTATGTCAAAGTGTGTACTTAAATGTTTGATGAATGAATGGTGAAGCAGAAAGAGATAGTGGAGAAAATGGAGCAAGGAGAGGAAGTACTAGAGGCTGCGAGGCATGGAGATATAAAGAAATTGGAGTCACTACTAAAGAGAGGAGGCAGTGTGGAGTACCGCGATCATTACGGCTTGACGGCACTTCATGCGGCAGCCATGAAAGGCCACAAAGATGTGGTGGTGATGCTGAGCGAAGCAGGGTTGGACTTGGAATGTGAGGATCGTGAAGGTCAAGCGCCGCTGCATATGGCCGTGGAGGGTGGTGATGAAGAGACCATACAATTTTTAGTGGACAAGGGCGTCAATGTGAATATTCAGAACAAGAAGGGTGCTACCCCTTTGTACATTGCTACAATTTTGGGATATGATGCCATAGCTGAGTTTCTTATCACCAAGGGAGCAGTGTCTTCTTTTCCTGTAATTTTACGGTAATTACATACTACATACATGACATAATCCTAATGGTCGTCATGGTTAAATTATTCATGCTTATTTTCTAGCTTTGTGCGAGATATTATGTTATTTGCTTGGGTAGGCTAAACCCTTGATATCTATAGAGAACTAGAGAAGTAGAGAAGAGAAGAGAGTTAGGTAATTTCCTTTTTTGGCTTTAATTGTTTGTTACTGCGCCACTGTTCCATTCCCGAACCGTATGCTTCTACCATTTTCTTTGCTATATAGGGAAATGAAGAAACTGCATCAAGTGGGTTTCGGTGAATGTTTTCCTTTAGGTCAAATTATACCAGTTGTTTGATTAATTAGAGACACATACATATCAGTCCTCATAGTGGATATTAGATTCAGTGAGCCACACAAAAAACTTCGATCGTGATTATTAAGCAGACAACAATGTCTATACGGTTATGAGTAATGGCTCAGTTAAGAAATTTCCTTGCTATAACAACATTAATTAGTTCATGACTTGAAGACTAAGCATCCACATGAACAAAATTGAGCACATACAAAATTGAGCATCCAACATCGTCATTTTACATTAACAACTTGCAGTAGAGTTCAATATTTTCTTTGATGGATGATTGTACAACGTAATAATCCATTATTAACTTTCTTCCCGGCTTTTCCTTTGAATTATATCGGTATCCAGCAACACCTGCAAAGTTTAGTCGTGTGTGACGTGCATTCCCAAGATATTTATTCGAAACTAATAATATTGCTCCATTACAAAGTGTTCCAACACGATAAATCACAATATATATATATATATATATGGACTGTTTTCTTCTTCTTTCTTTTTCCTCTTCAAGGGGAAAAAAAAATGGAAATCGGTTGCATTATTAAAGTTATCGTTTTCATACGTTATTATTAGCTAAAATATTTTAAAGATAAGATAAGTAGAAAGAAATAAAGTAATAATCGGATGGGCCTTTTATTTTAATAAAGAATAAAAGCAAAATAAAGAATGTAATTTCATCCAAGTTAACATGATTTTCAGTTTTTCACTATAATTCTTCTTACACTTAACTGGATTTAGTAATAATACTAATAATAGTAATAATCATAAAAAATCACATTCTGGCCTTACGTCTTAAAAGTTAAAAGTTAAAACAGTAGTTGATTGCAAAACGAATCACTCTGTATTCAATCAACATGAGCTGGTTCCACAGTGTGAGTGTGGTCTTCGTCCTCCTCATCTTGCTCTCCATAGAACCAGTGAGTCCCGTCTCTCACGAAGACCATTACAGCAAATCCCCTTCACTCTCTCTCCGCCGCCGCGACAACCACCGTCCCCAAGAATACTTGGAGGTGACCCTTCCTCCTCTACCGTCCGATCAACCCACCCCATCATGCTCCCACCTTATCTTAAGTCACTCCTTCGGCAACACCATCAATTCGCCTCCCTTCTCCACCCCTTACTACCCTCCTTACCGTTGCCCTTCCCCTTGGTCCCGCGTTCTCCTCAATCTCCGCGTCACTTGTAAAGGCGAGCAGTACGATCGCATCGCCGCCTTGTGGCTCGGCGGCGTCGAGCTTCTCCGAACCAGCACCGCCGAGCCCACCAAGCATGGAATCTTCTGGAACGTTCAGAAGGATGTCACCAGGTACTCCTCTCTTTTACTTAGGTCTGACTTGGATCTCACCATGATGCTGGAGAATATCGTTAATCATGAATACACTGGGATCTACCGCGTCACTGTCACTCTCTTGTTTTACAAAGAACACGCTGTTGTTGAGGCTCCAATTAAGCCTTCTTGTGAGAGGAGATTGAGGTTCCTTAGGGAGGAATCAGGTGGAGGAATCTCGGAAGTGACGACGGAAAAGGGAGATTTGGGTGAGGTTGATAGGTGGAGAGGTTCGTGGGATTTGGAGGAATCCCCGGCTGATTTGATTATTCCGATATCTGATGATGGTGATCGAGGGTTTTGGTTTAGGGTTGAGGGGGATATGGATTCGCATTTCAAGAGAATTCGAATTCCGCAAAATACTCACCGTGTAGTTCTGGAATTGTATGTGTCTTTTCATGGGAACGATGAATTTTGGTACTCTAACCCGCCTAATTCGTATATCAGAGCGAATGGATTAATCACAGGCCGGGGTAATGGAGCTTACAGAGAGGTGTATGTGACAATTGATGGTGAAATTGTCGGATCACAGATTCCATTTCCGGTCATTTTCACTGGAGGAATCAACCCCTTGTTCTGGGAGCCTATTGTTGCAATTGGGGCTTTCAATCTTCCTTCTTATGATATGGATTTGACACCGTTTCTGGGTAAGCTTTTGGATGGGGAAGAACATAGTTTTGGAATTGGTGTGCATCAGGGCATCTCGTACTGGCTTGTCAATGCAAATTTGCACCTTTGGTTGGATCGTCATTCATCGGTGGTTCATGCATCACGAGTCAAGCACAAGACTCCTGAAATAGCAATAGACCGCCAAGAAGAATTTACAGGACTGGATGGGTCGTTCGCAATTGATACCGAGAGAGAAATGAAGGTGGAAGGTTGGGTTAAATCAAGTGCAGGAAACTTCACAATCATTATCTCTCAGGGATTCAAGTTGAAGAATTCCATAAGCTTTCAACATAATGGTACTTATAAGTTAGTGAAACAAAAATTTAAAACTAAGAAGAAGACGAAGTTGATAAATGACAGAGGAGAAATGGTTGCATCATTGAAGGTCGAGAGAAAGTATCCTCTGCGTGTTATAACTTCGACTCAGCCGTGTTTACGTGGAGACAGATATATGCTTGTTACTAATGTTTCTCATGCTTTGAAAGAGAAGTATACTGGGGGGTGCTTGTCAAGATCGATTAGTAACAGTCAGGATTCTAGAGGATGGATGGAAGTGAAGGGTCACTCTGTTCTATCAGGTCAAGCAATTACTCGGCAAAACTATAGTTATGCTGATAGATTCAACTGCTACTCCCGCAATGTTGCAGCAACTAGTGGCAGTATATTTGCAGATTATTCCACTTACAAGTGTAGAAGATGAGAATTCATTGTAACCTTTTTTTTTCTTTGTCTAGGTTTTATTTAAGTTGCATTGTCTAGGTGTTTTGGTTTTGTTGTGATAACATCAATCCCAAGATCCTTGTCCTTCCATTTGTGTGTAGACTTAAGAGTTCAGAGTGTTCTCTATATAAGATTTTCAAAGTTCAAAGTTGAAACTACGCTTGCATACATAGCAGGAGCATCCAGGGCAAAACAAAATACCATTTTACTACAGTGAACCCATATCTTTTATTCCATTAGGAAGTTTTCCTGGATTTTTTTTTGTTAATTTAAAATTATCTCAATCCTAATATTAGGCATCTTTGGAAAGTGTCAACGTCTGAATGAACAATGCACCAGAAAATCTGGACAAGTAACAGAGGGATCGTTCCGCAGCAGCAAATCATGAATATAACCGAAGAAATTTGTTTTATCAGCAAACTGCATCAGAATGAATATCCTCTTACCGAAATTCCATAATCGCTTTCCAAGTAACAAAATCTCTCTACATACAATAGTTTGGGGTTCGTATTATACAACCCCATTAAAAATCTAGCTTCAAAAAATTTAGTAAAAGCTGTCATTATCTATGCCTTTCTTAACCCTCAAATTATTTCTTTAGTTCACTCTGTTATGCCAGCACCCTGATCCACATCGACCTCTCCCATTCCCGTGTCTTCTTCTTCTTCACTATCTTCATCTCCACTGACCTCCTCGTTATCTTGACGCAGCTTAGCCATGTGTTCAGCAAGCAATTTATCGTCACGTTCACTCACCTGAATCATAACAATGGATGTCAATCTCAAAATAAAAAGAAAAAGGAGTTCTACACTAGACGCAGCAAAATTCTGTTCTTGGTTCAACATCCCAAACAAAATGTTGAAAAATTTACGAATCAAACAAAATGTAGAGGATATCAACACTCACAGCTCTAGCCGCCTCCTTCACAAGAAGTTTACCCTTGTGTCGCTCAATTGCTTCAGTGCAAGCCACAATAGCATTGTTGAGAACCAATATTCCTTGCTCCTGACACCATAGCAAAATACAAAATTTAGTTTCAGCGACAGCTGCCCTTTACAACTAGAGTTTTTAACATAAAGACAAACAGACTAAGTGCAAATCAACTTCTAGTGTAGTAGTAAGTTAATATTATTCCCGAATACAACTTATGAAGCAAAAATAAATTACATATTCATACATCCAAAATTAGCTTCAAACAAAATTTCAAGTGAACAGCACTCAATTATTTAGTAGCATTTCAGTTACTGAGCCAATTATCATGTCAACATTTTTGTGAAACTGCACTAACCTTGTCAAGAGTCTGAGTAGTAAGAACATAAAGTGGGGGAGCAACAAGTTTAATCTTTACAGGGCAATCATCATTTCCAGCAGCTTCAGCTTTCCTCATTGCCTCCTGCATAATCATGCAATTATAACTCATCTTTGACAACACTTTTGAAGATAAGCTATGATTACCTAACACACCACTTACTTATAAAGTACAGAACCAAAGAATAAGATGAGAAAGAAAAAATAAAGACCTTAATGTGAAGAACTCCATCAAACTGAAAACATTTCATTTCGATATCTGCTCTAATCTTCAAGGGTTGAGGGGTCATTCGTCTTCTAATATTTTTTACTAGAGCTTCCTTCACTTCTTCTGACACAGCTGGAACCACCTTGGTCACCTATGAGAGACAATTTAAAAAGGCTTCAGTCATTAATAAATTTATGAGGAAAGTTGACCTAAGATGACACTATTTACCTCTTGCCCATCTGGGCCAACCTCCTTGACTTCACGGGTAAGGGTATTCAAAACTGAATCAGGATCAGTCACAATTATCTTGAATGCCTGCATAAAATGAAGTTTATATAGCAATTACATAATTTTGCGAAGACACCAACAATAAAAGAAAAAAAATAATAAACCAGCTTACCTCAAAAGCATGGCCATATTTGCGGTATAAAGGCCACCCAATGTGAACATACAGTTCCTGCAAAAAGTCACTTAAATTTATTCAAGAAAAATTGGGAGATCTATAGTAGTATCACCATTGAAAATGAATTATCACATTAACCTAAGGATACTAGAAGCAGATACAAGAGCAGAAAGCAATTAACTGGCAATGGGGAAACTTTAGGGAAGAACTAATGTAACACAAAATGCAAATTTGAGAAATACTGGAAATAAATAAAAAGAAAGATCATTTTCATAATGTAATGTACTGTCCAAGTTTAGGAACAAACTAAGAAAGCCTACAAGAGTAAAAGAAACATAAAACAGTTAAGAATTAAGAGTAAATCCAAATACCCAAAAAATCAGCTACGTGCAATATAATTAAGATTGAATTGGATCTCTATTTTTCTACAATGGGCGTACACCCCCTGACTCACTTTCCCATAAAAAATGGAGGTTTAGGTAATGTTTCATCATGTCTGGGGAAATTAGGTGCATGTTTAAAAGCTCCATAATATCTTGAAGACATTTTGTCATCCATGTTAAATAATAAATAGATTAAAAAAGCTAAGTATCTAATTATTAAGCAGAAACTAGAACACTTTTCAAAAACCAACATGTAACAGATTGAAGTAGATCATTAATTGGGAAGTTAATTTTCTTGCACCAGATTACTTAATTATGAATTAACCAAGAAACCGTTTGCAGTTAGCATGACTACATGATAAAGTGATTCATTTGTGAAAATGTGTGACTAGTGAAAGGAAGATTATACAAGGCCACAGTAAGGAAAAAATATAGCTAAAAACATAGATATAATAACAATGGCATAAGTCCACTTCTCTCATACTCTCTAAATAGTGATAGAAAGCACCACAATCAAACTGCACTCTCACATTCAGAGTAGTCTGTGCACTCTGTCGACTAGAACAGACTATCATACAACTTTTCATATCGGACATCAGCACAAGCAATAATATTGTCTAGAATAAGGAGCTTTTACATTTTGAATAGCAAAAGCATAAACATAAATCCCAACTACAATTTTCATAACAATAACATCTTTAGAAACCAGAATCAATCAAAATAGAAGTAAAGGGTGCTTTAGGAGTTATATCGCTCCAGGAAAGAAAAAGTGTCCAAAACAAGAGGAATTTTTTTCTGAAACAGAACTTGTAAGGCTTGGGTTACTCACACAATTCCTCTTTGATTGAGCTGGCAAGCTACATCATTCTATTAAGGCATATTAGTCGCAAAGAACCATCGCAACAAATTGGTATAGTCTACTTAAATAAGAAGATCACTTCATTACATGCATTGAAACTCCCAAGTTTCTTAGATATAATACAGCCAAATATTCGCTCGGTTTTGTTAAGCTAAATTCATGACAGTGCTTATGAAATTCCAGCAGTATAGCCTTCAAAACATTGCTAGGACGTATGGCCTGAGTTATTCAATTCAGAATACACTTGAAGCATGATCAATGGGACTGGACAATAAAAATCTTATAACCACTTGAGCTTATAACTTCCTATGATATTTATTCATCATTGGCAATCCATTGAAAGCCCGGAACCCATGTACTTCAGTTAAGTTATTGATTTGGGGATCATCTTGAATTATTAATCAAAATAGGAAGAGAATGAGTAAACAAGCAATTAGAAGATGTGAAATTAACAGAGATAAACAATCAAACCCATCGATGAAGACATAAATTAACGGAGCAAGGGATATTGCCAAGTACCTCTAAATCGATATTTTCAGTCTCAGCAACATGACGCATAATGGAGTGAACAAGCTTGCTCTTGTTGTATCTCTCCTCACAAGCCTGGATATCCTCTTCGGAGACCCTTCTCTTGCTCAAATCGATGTAACCCTTTTCCTTGTCGACCCTGAGGACCATGACGGGCTCGATGCGGCCCACCTTGATGAGGCTGCTAACACTACGAATCCGACGGCGAGAGAGCTCGGAAAACAATATCATTCCCTCGATGTTGTTGTACTCGAGGAGTGAGACGTAGGCGCCCATGTCGGCGATGTTCTTGACCTGTATCATAACAGCCATGTCCACCTCCGGGTACTTGGCCTCATACATGCGACACTCGAGGTTGGGAGCCATATCTTGCTATTGTGGAGCTTCGTCGGAGAGCTTGATAGAGGTGATGGTGGTGACTGCTGACCTCTCTCTCACTCAACCTAATTATCTAATTCTAATCTGAGTCAGGGTATCTCTTTCTTTCAAGTTGAGGGTGGAGCACGAGGAGGCAGACACAGGTAGGCTGCTACGACGTCGTTTGCCAATTACGGAGGAAGCAAAATGAGGGCTGACGTGGACAAAGTTGGAGGGAGGAAAAAATTGCGCCCACCGTGGGGCTCGAACCCACGACCACAAGGTTAAGAGCCTTGCGCTCTACCGACTGAGCTAGACGGTCTTGTTGTTCAGAAGATATAAATAATGAAATAAAACTAAAGTACAAGTAAATCTCACGTAACACATGGAAAGTTCCATTCCCTGATCGGCTGATCCTATTCCCAATACCATATCCACATATTGTATTCTCTTCCAAAAGAAAATCAGGAAACTCTGGAAGATGAGTGGACTTATAAAGGAGAAGAGCAAAAAAGAGTTATGACTATTAGCAAACCAGTTTTGATCTAGGTAGAGTATGAGTGGACTTATAAAGGAGAAGAGCAAAAAAGATTTTATCTATAAGAAATAAGATACATTAGAATGTTCACTTTATGAGTTATGACTATTAGCAAACCAGTTTTGATCTAGGTAGAGTATGAGTGATATGTAAGTTTTTTTATCTTTAAAGAGAACGAGAGCTATTCTTTGATTTTAATGGGATAGCTTATCTCACTTAAATTTTCTTATTACCAAACAAAAAAAATATCGTTTTAACTCAGTTTTAAGACTTTATGTGATTATGTCTATGCCAACTACACTCGAGAGTCGAGAATTCAGATATTTGTTCTTTCTTTTTTCAGTGGTCGGTTTATTGTAAACAGTGTCAGGTTTATGACATGAGATAGAGAACTTAGAAGTCTAATTGTGACATATCTAGCTTAGCCCATCCACTAGCATAGCCCAATGTCATAAAGAAGATATGGGCTTTTTCTTTTTTCATTGCTTCTCGTTCATAAATTGGCCTTTTTTTTTTTTGTTTTGCCTGAATAAATTGGGAGTGGATCATCTCCCTTTGCATTCTCTCCCTTTCTCTCCCTTTCCTTTAATCCTGTCCATTAAAAATATCTAACGGATCTGCATTTGCCACATCACTCTATCCCACTAAAGCTCACCCTTTTACTTGCCTTCTTTTTCATTTTTTTTGTTAGTTTCACTTGCCTTCTGCTCTTTCCTTCTATGAACTTAACCATCTTCCTTATTCCTTAAATATAAATGGAAAAAAAATGAAAAGAATGTCTCTCTAAAAACTTTGGTCAAAGTTTTATTTTGGTCCCTCATGTTTGCTCAAAGTTTTGTTTTGATCTCCCATGTTTTTTTGTTCCGTTTTAGTCCCTCATGTTTGCTCAAAGTTTTGTTTTGTTCTCCCAAGTTTTTTTGTTCCATTTTAGTCTCTCATGTTTGCTCAAAGTTTCGTTTTGATCTTTCAAATTTTTTTGTTCCATTTTGATTCCTCATGTTTTCTCAAAATTCTGTTTTAGTCCCTTAAGTTTCCAAAAAGATCCTAAAAAGAGCAAAATCTTTTGGAGATAAAAGTTAATTTTTTTTTTCTGTTTTTCAACGAAAAAAGTGGATGGAAAATAGTCAGGGACTAACTGTGAAATTTTTTAGAAACTTAAGGGACTAAAATGAAGCTTTGAGCAAACATAAGGGACGAAAATAAGATTTTGGCCAAAAACTTTTGACTTATCCTTCATTATTTCTTCCGTCACTATTTTCCGTTCTTTCCTACTGTTCTTTCTATTATATTCTTTGAACATGATTTCAATACACCTTTTATGTCCTTTTATCTCTTCCATAACTTTATTAGGATAGATGATTTAATGTCAAACTCAACATTTAACAGTGACACATCATCAGACAAACTGACGTTTAATAGCTCAGGGATCAAAACATAGATGGAGGTGTAAAATTGAGGGATTGGTTCGTATTTTTCTACAATTTAGGGACTAAATCGTTGACTCGGTAATAATTAAGGAAAAAAAAATAAGTTTTCTCAAGAAAGAAAGTGTAAGTTGTAGTGGTGGATGACTAATGAAATGCGGCGTTTGAATAAAAGAGAGAGTGAGTGTTTTATGTTTGCATACGTGGCTCACTCAAGATACATTAGATTAAAGTAGTGGCTGGAATTAAAGTTATATAACTATTCAAAGTACATTAGAGATTGAATTGAATTTTCTGCACTTTTTTGTATTATAAAAAGAGAAAAGAAGAGGTAGATAAATATATATATACTATAAGCTTTGCGTGCCCGTTATGTATGTAAAATAAATGAGGGACTAAATTGTTAACTCAGTAAAAAAGAAGGGATCAAATAATAATTTTCCTCTTATTATTAATTTTGTACTATATATAGTTTTATAATATGGACGACCAAAAAGGGGTGAAGTCATATAATATAAGATATATATATATATATATATATANGCCATATAATATAAAATATATATATATATATATAAGTCTCATAAACTATACAAAAAATGTAACGAGTAAAATACAAAGTATCCAAGTCTTGTTGAGACATATACTTTTAACATCATCTATTTTATGATACGCGAAATTCTTACATGGACATGTCACATGATGTATAAAATTACAAGAGTTGATTAATTATTTAAATAATATGAAAATGAGGTGGTGCGCTCTTGAATATATTTTATCTTCAGAAGCTTCATCAATATGTTGCCCCGCAAGATGCTGTTAGCCTGTTACTACTGATTTACATTAATTAGCGGTTAGATTACCAAGGGGGAGAAAGAAAGTTAAATAGAAAAACTAAAACAAAAAGAAATTATTTTTGTTTTCTTTAGAAAAGGATAAACTTCTTGTTAAGGAAACCATATTATCACATATCATTGGCAGAAACAATTGCACCTCGAAAATGCATCTTGATCACCACGATGCTCATTTAATGTTTTGTTTAGAGATCCTCATGTTTTTCCTTCTATCGTGGTGAGATGTCTGTTTCTTTACCCTTATTTTATGATCTTCAAAGCTGGCGATTTCGGATGATAGTTTATAAAAGTGCCATCTCAAATTTCAATTAATGATATTTCTAAAAGATGAAAGTTTACAAAACACTTCTCAATTTATCTACACAGAGGGTATATATCAAGTGAATTACATGAGAGTTAAGAAGGCATTGAATCATAATTCAAATTGAGATATAAATCACCAACCCTAAAATTAAAGAAAAAAAGTTTCTTTTTTGAACTATGAGTATATTTGATTATTTGCTTATCTGTTTAAACAGTAGCTAATCTAATTCAAATCCAATAAAATCATAAAAGTAATAAAAATTCTTTAATCAAATATTTTTTTTCAGCCAAACTTTAATCAAATATTTAAGGATTTGTCTAACATGTGCCCTTAGGGCACATTTTAAGATTTCTTCTGATTGGTTAATAGAATATTTTAAAAGATAATTTTTAATATATGAAAACTCACTTGACTAATCAAAAGAAACTCTAACATATGCTCTTAGGGTACATGTTAGAAGGACCCAATATTTAATGCAACTACGTTTTTAAATATCAAATAAAACTAGTATTTGATTAAGCTCGATCAACTTCCAACACAATTTGTAGTAAAAAAACATCATACCATATTTATGACAAACTATTATAGATATATGAATTGGAACAGAAAGATGCATAATAACTAGAAAAGAGAGGGTGTTTTAGTTTGAAAGACAAGAAAGGGAAGGTTAGAATCATGTGAGAGCAATTAATGCGAAGGAGGCAAGCTTAGGGTTTGTGCGTCCACCCTACTACAACTCATACACATTTCAAAATTAATCTCCATGGAATTGGAAACCAAACCACCTTCATTTATAATAATCCCTACAACTTAATTGCATGTCAGGAATCTCATTAATTTCTTCCTGCCATTGCTTTGTTTTTCAACATTCATTATTGCTTTACGCTTCTCTACCCATTAGGGTTGCCCCTGGCCATATAATATATATTCATAATTTTTCTTATAGTTTACAGCTTCGATATATGATTAACTATTTTAATTTTTAATTTTATAATTTACCATGCAATCACATTGACACAGTCACACAGATCACACAGACTCACAGCTGAGTGGGAAGAATCTTGGCAGAGAAAGGAGAATTCTGGCTAGTAATTAAACAGAGATCACATCATGCGTGCATTAATATGCATATACTCGTATCTCTAGCTAGTTTTGAAGTCTATTTTCATTAACATTTAGTAACATAGGAATTAGGTCTCGACTAATGATTTAAAATAACTCCATGATCACCAAAAATACTTTCTATTGAGCATGGATATGGTTTTCCAAGTTTTACTGATGGTGAATTGATTTTTCACATAGTCCAAATTAATTGATAAAGCATGATAAGTTTTGATATGAGTAGCTGTTGGGCGAAAGCACAACCCACACAAAAAATAAAGAAAGAGAAAACAGAGAAACAAATACAAAATTTTAACGTAATTCAGTGCTTCAAGACCTACTCCACGGCCTCCATTGGGCAAACTTCACTATTTGTAATTTTTGCACAAAAAAATTACAAACCCTCCTCAATACAATTTTTGAATAGAAAAATTGAAAACTCTATCTCACAACTACCCAAACTCTTTCACACTCAAAGGCTAGTAGAAGTGATAAAAAAAAAATTGAATTCCACTCCCTATTTATAAGGCTTCACACCTCTCAACTTTCCTAATACTCGGACGTGAGACTTTGAAAAGCAAAGAAAAACCCCAACAGTAGCTACCTATAGGGTGTGCAGCTTCTTGCTATGAATGTGGAACTGCATGCCATAGCTAGCCCATGATACAAATCGCAATTAATTGCAATCAATACAAGAATGAAATCCGAATCTGAGTTGAAAATGATGGACGAAAAAGGCTCATGTGATAGGAGTAGTAGCTAGTCTCCATTCAACTTGTGAAAAAGAAATTTAGGGTAAACCTTATTATATATCTATATGATGAGTGGCTTCTGATAATATTTTTGATTGGACTATAAGAAACTTAATGATATGATGAATCTTATATATCAGCTTATTCAAACTTTGTCTGGACTTGAGAAGATGAAGGATGGATCTTATCTTACCATGGTCAATGGTTGAGCTAATCAATGATTTGAGTCAATCAATACACATTTAAGGAAGAGAGAGAGAGAAGAGAGATTGAAAAGTGGTGATAACGTGAATGTTTGAGTGTTTAACAAACATTCACATTGAGCCTACCTGTTTCTCATATTAAGGGACTTGGTGTTTGGTGCTTATAATTAAACCAACAATCAAACCATGTATATATGCATATATATTTCTTTTTAACTCAACACACTAAACAAATCGCATTAAAGTTCTAAATATCGGTGAATTTTTTTTGTTTGTCTCTTTTACAATATATATATATATATATATTGTGCCAATAAAAGCCTTTGGGCTGTTGGAATGGAAGTTCAGTTCCTCGTGAGGTTGAATTTTGTCACAGGCTTTTATTTCTTGTTGAGGTTTATTATTTTATTTGTCATATAATACTCACAAGACAAAACCTATTATTTAAGAGTGAAAATATTCAATATATCTCAATATATACTTGAATTATTGAAGTAAACAAATGAGAAAACAACGAAGAATAAGTTTATTTAAATCTGAAATATATATATATATAATTGAAAATATATCCCCTTTTTCTGGTCCAAACATACTCAAAGGCCAAAGCTTTCGTGAAAACAAGAGTTAAATACTTAAGTTTCAGCAAATTAAAATCCCCCACTTGGATAACTAGTACGTAATAGAGGAATTGCAACATGGAGTTTTAAGAAATGGAATGACCAATGAGAATTGAGAACGTAGCCTGATGTCCCAAGTGGATTTTAATCTTGAACACATGACTTTGATTGAGCTAGGCAGAGGTATCCCTGAAGAAATAAATGGACAAGTACAGTTTTCCAATTGGAGATAATAGAATTGATTAAATTAGCTATACCCAGCCACTAATTAACTAATTAATCACAAGTTAATAAAAATATAGTATAGAAGTTGAGTGTAGTTGAACAACTAGGGCCACAGTCGTCACACATTGTATCCCATTATAAATACACTCACTCACACGCTTCCATAGTCGTCCCATCTCATGACATCAAATCCCAATTTCTCTGTGTTTTTTTGTTCTCTTCCATTAACTTTCTCTGTTTCCTCTGTTTTCAACACCAAACTTCGAAACTAAACAATCCTTTTCCTTCGTTCCAATGGGTGGAAACTCCCCTTGCGCTTCATGCAAGTTGCTACGACGTCGTTGCGCCAAAGATTGTATCTTTGCCCCTTACTTTCCCTCCGATGACCCCCAAAAGTTCGCAATCGTTCACAAGGTTTTCGGCGCCAGCAACGTCGGCAAGATGCTGCAGGTAAATAACTAATCACACTCTTTCTACATCATGTGATTAGTGATAACGATCCTTTAATAACTAGTTTATTCATTTTCAACGTGAGACTTTCTCAATCACACTTATGACGCGAGTGTGATATAGACAGTATGGCATTTTGACTAAAATGCAACGCTGGAAAACCGTTGCCGGAAGTGAGAAAATTCGCTGCCTTTTGTATCACATTTTGTGGTTGATTTGCAATGATTTTTTTTTTTTCCAACCCAATTCGAGTTCTCACTTAGTAGGAGTGCTAAGGAAGGAAATATTCTAGACAGTCTTACTCCTACATTTTGTAAAAAGACTGATTAAAACTCACGACCAAGCGTGCTTGTCGCTGAGTCAAGCCGGCCTTTCTATTTGCAGTGATGATCGACATTTTTTTTTTTGTATTTTTACAGGAACTCCGAGTTGAACAGAGAGCAGATGCAGTGAGCAGTTTAGTGTATGAAGCGAATGCAAGAGTGAGGGACCCAGTATATGGGTGTGTTGGGGCCATATCTTACCTACAAAACCAAGTGTCAGAGCTTCAAATGCAGCTAGCAGTGGCTCAAGCAGAGATTCTGTGTATCCAGATGCAGCAAGAGCAGCCAGAGACAGAGCAAATGATAATGCCAAACCCACAATATGGGATTGACCCACATCATCATCATCATCATCAGAAACCTTATTTTCTCCAAAACGATCTCCCTCAGTGTCTCAACTTTGCATCTTCTTCCACCAATGTAATTCATGACTCTGTCAAGAGAGAGAGCATTTTCGGACACGACATGGTTTCTTAAATAAAATTGCGACATATTCACATGCTTTGGTTCAAAGACATGTTGTTTTCTTTTGTTTTCTGTACATCTATTAAGTATGAATGAGAACTTGTCTGCAATTCTTTATTGTAGGAGTTAATAAGGACAGAGGAGGAGGAGGGTTCAAGGGTCAACTCTAGCATGTGGTTTAAGTACTGGTGAAGTTAATTAGAGTGGTACGAATCAGTGGCCTCTTAAACTAGTAATTAAACCAAAAGGACGGTGTTCCTTTTTTCAGAAAATGGAAAACATTCTTATTATTATAAAAATAACCTAGGCTGTGATCTAGCAAGAGAAAAAAAAAATATTCAAAACGCTGTAGTAAACGCTAAACTGGCTCTCTCGTCATTCGTCAGGAGCAATAAGTGTAGAACCTCTTCGGCAAATTGGGATTTCACAAGTTTTAGACTTTTATCCACGAAGAAGGGGACAGCAGAAAATGAAATGCCTGATGAGGAAGTTTTGATAGGATTTTTTTTTTTAAGATTGGTAACAATCACTAATTATTTCGGTGGCTTGTAAACATGTTGATGGGTAGGATAACTAGTTTAAAAATTTAAAGTTGCTTCATATCAAAAGTTAAAAATCAAACTGGAACTTTTGAATAGATAAATTTTTATCACTTAATTACACCTTTGAATAGATAAAATCTTTTAAAATGTATCAGAATGTTTCAGAAGTAACTAATGTTTTTGTTCTGATGAAAAGTATATTTTTCAATGTCAATTTTGAATAGTGTCACTTCATAAAACGACTTGTTTATTACCGTACAAATATAAATAGATAAAGTGACTTAGAAGCCTTGAAATTTTACCCATAGATGTTTGTTAGGAAGCTATGGAACAGTAAAATTGCAGTTAACTGTTTTGTCTTTTGTGATAGTTCAAATGGCACAATAAATTATGAATGCGCATTTTGTAATCAAATTCCAGCTCAATAGAGTAAAAATATATTTTTCATTAGTTGAAGTTATCTTTGAGAATTGACAATGTATTGAAATTTCTCTTATTGACTAGCCAATAGTTTGTTCCTTGCATTTTCTATTCTTCTAATTTAAATTATCTTTCAACAGTACAAGATGTCAGAATTATAACAAAATCATTCGTTGACTTTAGTTTAAGAAAAAAAAACAGAAAATCCAAATGGTTCATAAGGGTAGGTTGAAATGTTCACTGGCAATGAATTACACTTCTGAATCTTAAACGTAATCTAAAAGTTTCATCTTTCAAGTTCTAAATGGCTCATGAGGGTAGCTTGAAAAGTTCAGTTTCTTAGAGTATTTGATTAAAATTTAATTTATCCATGGAAATGATAACAAAACTTGTGATTTCCAAATTAGTCCAATCATGTGCATGTGATTTTAGAATTTGGCTAGGACCACCATATTGACTTCTAGATGGCTACAGATAATTTTTGGAAATCTTTACATATCATGTTTAGTAATTCCAAAAAATTCGATCCCTCGAACATCTAAAATGATTAGTCTCAACTAGATAGATAGATTGAATTTAACAAATCCGAGCATACACTTTCACATGAGGAACAATTAAATGTTCAGCACTAAGATTCTTCTGAGATGGAAGTAGCAGATATATTCATTGATTATATTCTTCTGTAGATGGTTTTCAGTCATAATCTATGCGTTTTGGCTATCAATTCCATGTGAAAGCTGTCAATTACAATGCACACTACGCTCTTCAATCTTGTATATATATATATATATATATATATATTAATAGTACAAACATAAGTTGCAACTTTACTCAACATTAAGGATGAGCTTCTTCTAGCTGCTTCACGTGGGTGGCTGTGCAAGAAAGTACTTTCTTTTGTCGAAATCAAATTCAAAGCATTATGTTAAAATGTTTAAAGAGAAAAAAATAAGCCAAAGTAGCAACAAACCGAGAGTTGTTTAATTAAATGAATAATAAAAGATTGGCTTTATATTTGATTAAGAATGTAAGAGATGTATTGTTTTAAATATATTAGATTGATGTGAGATGCAATGTCATTATTATTATTATTATTGAAAAAGATTCGGACACGAACACATCTTCATCGTATAATTTTTTGAAAACATAAAAATAAAAATGATCTCACCAGCTTTGTATATGTTGGAAGCAATTTCCAAGTCAAACTTGAAAACTTCCTTCCTCCCTGCCTGTCATGTCCTTCTTGGTTCCATTCTTGTCTTTATCTAGCTGTATATATATCATATAGTCATCCAATAATATATGTAAATAAATACACACACACAAACATCCTACCATCAATTAAAGCTACCATTGATCTCAGCTCGTAATAAAAAGAAAGGTAAAGTGTGATTTGTTTGCATGCAAGAACATTTTGGTATGCTGAAGAAAAAAAAAAGAGAAAGGCCAAGTCAATGGCAAGCTTAGCTATATGTAGGTTCAATGAATAAGAAAGTGGCAAAAGTAGAGTGGAAGGAAAATATCCAGTGTTATATAAAATATGAAAAGATAAAATTCAATCAATTATACATAATTACTGTCTTTTCTTAATGAAAATATGTCATTGTTTAATGTGCTATTATAATTAGATTTTATATGGCTATTTTTTACAAGTGGGGTCAATATATGTGAAATATTGAGATGTTTCATGATGCATTGATTGCTAGAGGATTCTCCAATCTCCACTAATGGAGGAGTTGCTAGAGGATTCTCCAATCTCCACTAATGGAGGAGAGCTAAGATTATTACAGAGAGATCCTAAAGGAGACAAATTAAGTAACGCAGATCGAAGTACATACTATCTAGTCTAATCTACAACAGTATACATGGATAACAAAAGAGAACATTAGATTGTAGGAGTGAAAAGATGTTAAATTAAGGAATTATATAAGCAACAGTTGAACACAATAAAATCATAACAAGTTCAAACTACATAAGAAGACAAAAACGTCTTCACGTTTGTGTGTCAATATCAGTTTCTGCCTCTCTAGCTAGTGAGACAAAAGAAAGCGATGGAGGGAGGGCTCGAGAAAATTCTTTCTCATAAGATTTGTTTTTGGGGATTTACATACCTTTAACCTTCTTTTTTGGGTTATCTGCAATCTTGCTTCTTTCTTTTTAAGTCAAAGTAAGATTTTGCGGCACTTCAATTATATAAACAAGTACTGATGCTACAATGTCTTGAAGCTAAGCAAATAGACATATTTCCTAGATTTTCTACGCTACAGCCTACAAACGTGGATTTGATCATAGTCTCTGTCATGCTGTGATCTAAAAGTTTAAAATTGCGTAGCTTAGAGCAGCATTGAATCTTACAATTAATATTTTCTAATTTCTTTCAGAATGACCATGCTAGAGTATTATTAGAGTTATAGTTTGATTTCGAGATTTTAGTCTTACATACATAAAGTAAACGGTGCAGGATGGAGGTAATGAAAGCACAAAACGATGAGGTGATTTTCATGCCCATAGCGGATCATGCACTATGTGGGCATCAAACCCAACCACTTTACCCTTAGAGAATATTGGTGTAGTATTTTATTGTAAATTATATATTTGGTTGACTTCCTTTTTTATATAAATTAGGGTAATAGTGACTAATATTTTTAATGCGAATCTTTCACTTAAGGATAAATGACTGACCATAAAAGATAAGATTTGAACTTTCATTAAAAGACTAAATGAGGAATTATGTGGTTATATTTTGTTGACTTTTGTTAGGATAAGGATGTAAATTTTCCTCACCAAAAAAAAAAGACGTAAATTGTTCTTTAATTTGGTTTTTCTTTTTGGATAAAATATTTAGTTGTATTTGAGAAGGTATGTTACCACTTATTTTGTTATAGTATTTTTTATTTTTGTAAATCTTACTAAATATTTCGGTATAGCTAGCCCGTGGGATTTTTTTAATAGTTAAATAGTCGTTTTTATCTTTAAAATACAAAGTTTAATTTTAGTCTTTAAAACTATTTTTTATTTTATTTTAGTCCCCAAAATCTGATGTAGTCTTATTTTTGTTATTATTAACCAAGACAATTGAAATAGACTATTTTTTTCTTAATGTGTCATAATAAATTAGTTAGAAAAAAAAAAAAAAAGAATTCACCCCTTAAAAAAAATCATCAAAGGAAAATCTACCAAATATTTATCTTCAATTTATAATAAAAAATATTTTTTTTCTTTAGCTACAAATAGGCACAATTTTTTTAAGATAGAATTACATAATTTTACATAATTGTCAAACAATATATTGTTAAAACATGATGTAAACAACGAATACTAGGCAAAACTTCATAATATTTATTATTTAATTGTCCAAAGATGATGTAAACGCCCAAAACAAATCCCTGCCTCTAATGTGGCATAAAAAAAAAATCCCTGCCTCTAAAACTGACACCATCATATTCGACAAAGACAATTAGATCTTAACCAAAGAATAAATACAAATGGCAGATAAAAAAGAACAGGCAAACATTTTGGGTAAAGTTTATCTTAGCTGCTACCTGGTGGTAATTAGCGTCACACTCTCCTTACAAAGTTGTCCCTTGACAAAGGCCAGCATTTTATCACCTCTTTTCCGTTGTATTTCTTGCCCACTGGAGGCGTATTAGGCTGATCATCTAGAGGAAAGTGAATCTTGTCTGCACTTTAAACATCATCACAGGCATCACAAGTGAAAGCAAGATTTATCCCGGGTCCTTCAGATAATGCCAAGATAACCATATATATGGCATAGACCGATGCTTTGGTTTAGGGTTGTAGGTCCATCTTTCAGCACCGTACATGTATGTTAGATTCAAGCACCATCCCATCCCATCATGTCCTGATCAGCACAAAAGGCAAGCAGATTGTGCCATCAAAGTAATTCCTCGGTGCCAGTTAACTTAGCATATTCATTCTCATCTATAGTCCCCTTTTTTAACTTTTTCAACAATCGGTATTCTCGCGTCAGCTCATCTTCATCTTCAACTGTCTGCTGAGCACGTCTCTGTCGAGCTGTTTTCTTCCTTGTTACAGTAGTGGCCGCATTTGGGGTTTTATTGGGCTTTTGAGGTTTTGGCTCTTTCTCTTTGGCTTCTTTCCTTGCTTGCAAGTTTCTCTTCCTTTGTTTCTCACGAGATTTATCCCTAACCAATAATAGGCTTATGAAATTAGCAAAGGCTACAACAGGAAGGAAAAATAAAATACTTCTTATTAAGCTGAATTCTTGACAACCCCATCAAACTCAATAGTCAAATCTAGCATAGCTATTAGTGTAATTCCCATCTTTCAAATTCAAAAGGATATAGGGTAATTTAGATTGTAGATCAACATAGCACTAGATGCCATTAAGTAGAGGTGCTTTTTTCTCCCACGCCCTTGGTTTAAGGAATGAGTTTCTAACAATAAATTGTAAGAAACTAAATAACCTCCAATCCTAGCCAGCTGGCCTCTTGCAGCTGGAAACTTTTTTCTAAGGCCAAATTTGCTTGAGAAGAGAATGATGCCAATATGGTGATTGGTGAATATCATTGATACAGAGGCACCAATACTGAGCACAATGTAAATACATGACACGATACAATATATAGTGTTCAAATGCAATTTAAAGTATTAGATCAACAGACCAATAATTTTTAATGAATAAATTTAAAGTGCTAGTTATTCTTCATTGATCATAATCTTAGAATAAGTGCCAGGTCCCCTAAAATAGTACTGGTCCATCGGATGCTTTTAAGTTTTAACTCAGAAGGCAAGATTTAATGAATCTAAAAGACCACATAATTTTTTACCTGTACTTAATGTCCTCAAAGTTAATGCCTTGAACTGGTACAAATCCCTCGGTGGAAAGTGACTGCTGTTTTACCTCTGGCATTGAAGGAAGCTGCAATAAGCCAAATCCCATGGCCAACTTACCAATTTCAAGTTCTTTCCACCTATAAGGAAGAGTAATAACAAATGGTATGATAACAATGACTTATGATGGTGAAGTACAGAAACTGACTGTAAACAAACATCATTCACCTAAAAATATAAGAGCAGTGATGCTCCTTATAAGCACGAATGTAAGAAACAAATGCTCTGAGTCCTTTCTCCATTACATCACGATCATTTTTTGCAGCAGAACGAATCTGTTTTATGTTTTGATTAGTAACACTGATGTCAAAATAGAGAAGAAACTTAAATTTCATATACAATTTTTCCATTCGTGGTTCGGAAAGATAAATTTGGTAAAATAAACAAAGCTAGGATCTGACCTGAGGAACAACATCAGATGCATCATTAGAGGAACTTCTCTCTTGAAGGGGGACCCTTCTTATTTGCAGGAATTCAACATAAGATTCCTCCTAATCGCATAAACAGATTGTTTTACCATGAGAAGGTTAAATGTAAAAAACCCTTCATAGATTATCAAAAAGGGCTATAACAAGAATATGTGATCATACCTTTGGCAATAAGAAGACAATAGCATGTCCTTGTTTACCCAGCCGAGCAGTTCGTCCAACTCTATGTATGAAAACATTTGGATCTTGAGGAGGATCATACTGTGGAACAACATAGGATAAATTGATATTATTCNATATATATATATATAACGGCTACTGGCGAGTTTGTTGGCACGCAAAGAAATTGTGATCTTCAAGTGGATATAAATGGAGACATGGTGGACAAGGGTGTATGATGGCAGTACAAGAAGAATTCCAATGTTAAAAACAGGGAAGGAGACGATAGAATTAAATTTATGCCAAAAGAGGTATGTTGATTTATTTTATAATAAAAATTGTGTGAAATCTGATTACAAACCTAATGAGTCTAATCTCAATGTTATGTTGAAGCATAATTGCTATGTGTGTGGTATATCAGAACATCATGAATTGCAATGTTTAATGAGAACTAGAGAAAATTATCAAAACTGTGATAATCCTTCTAAATCAAATGTAAATTTGGTTTATGGAGATGATGACAATAATAATAAAATTATTATTGGAATGCTCTCTGATTTTCTACTCATATCTAATATGAAAAATGGGTGATAGATTCTGGTGCTACAAGGCACATTTGTGCTAATAAAGAACTGTACTCCTCCTTTGGAGAAGGGGATGATAAAATCTATCTTGTTGATTTGAAATTTCCAAAGTTCTAGGAAAAGAGAAAATTGTGATTAAACTCACAACGGGAAAAAGTTTCAACTAAATGATGTTCTGTATGTACCTATTATGAAAGCCAATTTAATTTATGTTGCTCTATTAGTGAAAGCTGGGATTAATGTGTCAATTGAATCTGAAAAGATTATAATGACAAAGAATAATATTCTTGTGAGTGAGGGTTATTGTAATCAAGGATTGTTTGTTTTGAATGATGATGATATGAATGAAAATTCTGTATATGTGGCTGTTTCCTATGATGTATGGCATGCTAGATTAGGACATGTTAATAATAAATATATGAAAAGGTTGCAACATCTTGGGCTAATATCTAATATTGATAATAGTGATGTTAGTAAGTGTGAAGTTTGTGTAGAAACAAAGTTGACTAAAAAATCACATTTTTCTACTCAAAGAGAAACTGAGTTATTATCTTTGATACATTCTGATTTGGCTGATTTGAAACAAACAGAGACTAGAGGTGGTAAAAGGTATTATGTGATTTTTATTGATGATTTTTCTAGATATACTAAAGTATATTTGTTGAGAACAAAAGATGAAGTTCATGAAAAATTCATTTTTTATAAAACTGAGGTAGAAAACCAATTGAATAGAAAAATAAAGAGAATTAGATCTGACAGAGGTGGAGAATATTTGTTGTTAAATGATCTTTGTGAAAAAGAAGGTATAATACATGAGATGACTCCACCTTGTTCACCTCAATCAAATGGAGTAGCTGAAAGGAAGAACAAAACTTTAAAAGAAATGATGAATTCTTTGCTTGTTAGTTCTGGTGCTTCTGATAATTTGTGGGGTAAAGCTGTGTTATCTGCTTGTTTTCTACAAAATAGGATTCCTCATAGGAAGACAGGTAAGACGCCTTATGAATTGTGGAAATGTTATGCACCTAACCTGAAATATTTGAAAGTGTGGGGTGTCTTGCTAAAGTTTTATTACCTGATAATAAAATGAAGAAAATTGGTTCTAAAACTGTTGATTGTATGTTTATTGGTTATGCTCAACAATCTGCTGCTTGTAGATTTCTTGTTTTGAGAAGTGATGATGTTTTGAATAAAAACACAATTCTTGAAACTCAAGATGCTGAATTTTTTGAGAATGTTTATCCTTTGAAAGTTGAGCATGTGCATAAGAAAATTGATGAAAGTGTTGTATCTTCTGCCAATGAAACTTTGAAAGATGATTTATTTGAGTTAAGAAGGAGTAAAAGGCAAAGGAAAGAAAAATCTTTTGGAGATGATTTTTATACATTCTTAGTGCAAGATGAACCTAGGAATTTTTATGAGGCTATTTCTGTTTATGATGCTGATAAATGGAAAGAAGCTATTAAAGCTGAGATTGATTTTTTAAATAAGAATAAAACTTGGGTATTAGTTGATTTACCTCAAGGAGCAAAACCAATTGGTTGTAAATGGGTCTTTAAAAAGAAACTTTTCCTGATGGTTCTATTGATAAATATAAAGCGAGGTTGGTAGCTAAAGGCTATACACAAAAGGAAAATATTGATTATTTTGACACCTTTCTCTCCTGTGACTAGAATTTCTTCTGTGAGAATTTTGATTGCTTTAGCATCAATTCATAATTTGTATATTCATCAAATGGATGTTAAAACTGCGTTTCTAAATGGTGATTTAGATGAAGAAATTTATATGGTACAACTTGAAGGTTGTAGTGTTCCTTGACAGGAGAATAAAGTGTGTAAATTAGTGAAATCATTGTATGGTTTGAAACAAGCACCCAAACAATGACATGAGAAACTTGATCAAGTTTTGCTAAGTGGTAATTTGTTTACTGTTGAAGTGGAAAGATGTGTTTACACAAAAGTTGTAAATAATGATTGTGTTATTATATGCTTGTATGTAGATGATATGTTGATTTTTGGTACAAGTATGAGTATTGTGCTTGAAACAAAATCTTTTCTTGCTTCTAATTTTGATATGAAAGATATGGGTGAAGCAAAAGTGATTTTGGGTGTTAAAATCATAAGGAATGAAAATGGTATCTTACTTTCTCAAGAACATTATGTTGAGAAAATTCTGAGAAAGTTTGATCAATTTGATAAATCTCCTTTGAGCTCTCCTTATGATTCTAGTGTGCAATTAAAGAAAAATAGAGGAGATCATGTGGCTCAATCTAAATATGCACAGATTATTGGGAGTCTGTTGCACTTAATGAATTATACCAGGCCTGATATAGCTTATGCTGTGTGTAGATTGAGCAGATATACTCATTGTCCAAACAATGAACATTGGGAGGCCTTGGTAAGATTATTGAGATATTTGAGAGGTACCATGAACTATGGTATATTATATAGTGGATTTCCCGCTGTATTAGAGGGATACAGTGATGCTAACTGGATCTCAGATTCAGATGAGACAAAATCCACTAGTGGCTATGTGTTTATGTTGGGTGGTGGGGCTGTCACATGGAGGTCAGCTAGACAAAAGATTATAACCAGATACTCGAGGGATTCTGAGTTTGTTGCTATGGAGCTAGCTGGTGCTGAGGCTGAGTGGTTGAAAAACTTCTTAGCAAATATCCCATTGAGTGACAAGCCTACACCATCAATATCGTTACACTGTGATAGCCAATCTGCGATAGCTACGGCTAATAATAGAACCTTTAATGGTAAAAGTAGACATATTCGATTGAGACATAATATTGTGAGGCAGCTGCTAAAAAATGATGTAATCTCAATTGATTATGTAAAATCAAGTATAAATCTTGCGGATCCGTTAACGAAACCTCTTGGGAGGAAACAAATTTTTGAAACACCGAGGGGAATGAGACTAAAGCCAATTGGAAATTAACAGCGATGGCAACCCAACCTTTGAGATTGGTGACCCCATGAATAAGGTTCAATGGGTAAGAACAAGTCGTGTGTTAGTTCTGCTAGCACTAAAAGTTGTTATTTCCTATTCTATGGTGTGAGAAAGTGCTAGATCACATTTTGGTGAGGATGAGTAAAACTCTTAATGATTTTCATAGTCTTACGAGACGGTGTATTAAGTGCAGATACACTTTATGAAATCACCTCTACGAATGTGGAGTGGGGCCGCTCCTATGAGATTATGGCAAAAATCTCTAGAGCATTCGTTATGAACCAGGCGTGCGCATGGCCGAAAAATAACGTGCAAAATCGATGTTAATAGCAGAAATGTGGGGGTATAACCTGACCCTTAGTACCTCTGTTACACACCAAGAGTTGTTGGTTCATAGAAGCATGCTTCACTAACTTCTCTGTGTATCAAGAATTATTGGTCTAGGTCTAGTTCAAGTGGTAAATGACACTAGATACAATGGTTATACACGTGAATAAAATTCAGTGAAAGAAATGAAGATTTATTTGACACATGTGGGGGATTGTTGGAAATATTATATTTTTATAATATTATTTTGTGTCAAATAAAGTCCTATTTTTGTGAGATCAAGGAAGAGCCAAAATATCTTTATCATTATTATTTTCTAGTCTTTATTTCCTATTTTAAAACTGTCAATTGATTGTGATTTATTTTGTGAAGGTTACTGATGAGAAAGTAATTGTGGCTAATAAGTTTTAAAATGAGTTTTATGAGTAATAAAGCAATTTAATATGTGATTAAATTGTCTTTATTTGCTCTAATTTTTATTACCTTATATATTGGCTATCTTGATCAGAATGAACGTAACGTTGAGGGACTAATCTGTATCAACTCACTGAATTCTTATCTTCTGCTATTCTGAATCCTTGTTTGAGAAACAAGAAGTTCGATTAATCCTGGGGAGTGCCGCTTCCTAATTTCTGAGGGGTTGCAAAATATCTCTTTAGGACAGTGTCCTTGTGACGCGACTCGGACTAATCATATTGTATCCTACAATTTTTATACATATCCCCAACAATTTTAAGAGTTAGATGTGTCGGTGTGCTCATATCAATACTGCATCCCGTGTTTGTATCAATATTTATACTTCAAATAGGAATACTAACCATATAGATATAACTAGTATCAATGAGAGAACACTTCATAATATTTGGTATGCTAACAATATAGATAAAACTAATATCAATATAACATACTAGGGGCTTTCTGTGTCCGTTATGGCACGAAAATATGTATGTAACGTTTGATTTGACATTTGTAGTTATTCAGTGACTAAATAATATATTTCTATTATTCAAGGACTAAATTGTTAGAAGTGTGAAAATTAAAAGACTAAATAATAAATTTTAACAGTCTTAAATCTCATCTGCTACTTTCTCTCTCTCATTATTTATACACTAAGCCAATTATCAAGTTCCACATGTTTATTTCTTATTTTTTTTATTTTTAATTTAATTATTTTTTACCAACCAAAAACACCCTCACACATATAATATAGTATTAGTATAGATATAGATATAGATATTGATCATATCATTCTTATGGATAAAACTATTGTAATTTACATTTGCTTTAATCATTGATTTCTTTTTTATCAATTTTATATTATATATTATGAGTCACGTAGATTTTGTCGTTAATATTTGGTTAAAAATAAGAACAAACAATAAAATTGACCAAATTATTAAATATTAGAGACAAAATTGACTGGAAAAGAAATGGGAGACAAAATTGACCATTGGTATAAAGTTTAGCTAGCAACATAATTAGTGTTTTTGTCATTTTTTTTAAATAACGAAATAATCCTTTTTGTTTTTTGTTTTTTGTTTTGTTAATCAGATCATGTTTGGGGTAGCGTACTTAACCCATGACCCACAAAACTACCTGTGTTTTTGATCCATGACTAAATCAAAAGAAACCTAAATGCTTTTGAGACAACAATGCATTTAAATGGGGACTAGATTGAAATAAAATCTTGAGAAAAGAGAAATTCTGAACTTATGGAAACTCATGTTTGCAATTATAATCTATCCTTTTTCAGTACCTGAGTATAAACTACATAACACACCCATAAAATTCTTCTGCAATTTCGTTTTGGTCCATCTAACAAAAGAAATAGGACTTGAATTGGTAAAAGAAGTTTACATGGGAGTAAAATGAAATTTCCTCTTAACCAAGCTTGGTTGGCTAGCTCACTAGATCGCTTGAGCAAGGTCCGTCGGGGGTTCCAATCCCACCTTGTGTATGCAGCAACCAATAAGTCAGCGGCAGACTCTTGAATGGAGCACCAATACGCGGAGGCAACTATAAATACTATAAGCAGGTCAACGAGAGTGATATATATATATATACTAGAATGAAAAGTTATGGGACCAAAATTGCAACCAAAAAAGTTATGGGACCAAAATGAAACTTTTGTCATAGTTTTGGGACCAAAAGTGCACTTAAGCCATATATATATACTAGAGGCTTTGCGTGCCCTTAAATCAGGGACTAAATCGTTAACTTAGTAAAAAAGAAGGGATCAAATAATAATTTTCCTCTTATTATTAATTTTGTACTATAGTTTTAAAATATGAACGACCAAAAAGGGGTGGAGCCATATAATATAAGATACATCTATTTGCTTTATTGATTTTGTTTGTGTATTTTGGGGGTTTACCTAGGGTTTTGTCTCAATGTGAAATTTACAGGGCTTTGATGTTGATTACTACCCGAACCTTAGTTTGAGGGGCGGGATTCATCCCATTAGAGTTATGGACGATTCTATTAAAGAAGATTTAGATAGATACTGCTCATCGGCAATACAACATTATAACAAGGATAAGGTCGAATTGTTGCCTCTTAATTTTATTTTTGTTTGAACTTCATCCTTGCTTGTTTATGATTTTGTGATATTAACTTCAATTTTTGTTTATTTAGCATACAAACTTTGTGAAAACTACAAAGCTGGATTAGGATAAATCTAACCTTGAGTTCACAGTAGAAGGCAGCTTCCGGCCAGTGGGGGTCGTCGGAACCTGCAAACGAGAATGCACAGGGGGCTCCCTGCGATTCTTCTCCGATGCTTAAGTTAGTGAGAGAAAGCTGGAGAGTTTGAATATTTTTAGAGTGAGAGAGTCGTTACCTTGGAAAGGCCTCCCCCTTTTCCTTTTATCCTCCTTCCCTTTTGTCTCATGTTCGTACGAGGTCTCTCTCTGAGACGTTGGGGGTGTACTCGGGATGTGTGAGGAAAAGGGGGTTGGTGTAGGTTTCTGCTTTTGACGTGACAGCTATCACTGCCAGGGTACGGTGGGATTTCCAACCTTCTCTCCTGGTTGTCAGTGATAGCCA